>JAPMLY010001824.1:0-80789 GCA_026401115.1 Tetraselmis chui
GCGCAGGTGGCGGCGATGCTGCTCCAGGTATACACCCTCCTTCCCCGGTCTCCCTTAACGCCAAACTAACCTCAGCCCAGTTTGCTTCCCTCTCGTCGTCACGCAGAAATGGCGTCTTCGTGTTGGCCTAAAGGGGATGTGGGGGAATTGGGATGGCGCAGGTGGAGCGTAGCGCTTTCAAGCCTCGCGTGCAGCATCTCCTGCCCGGCCTGCTGACCGTGTTGAGGCGACACGTGGAGATGACGTTAGAAGAGGAGGGCGGGGAGAGGGTGGCGGAGGACTGGCAGGAGTGCTACTTTGCGCTTATGTTAGTGGAGAAGATGGCAGGGGGAGAGGCCGGTGAGGAGTTGGGGTGGGAGAAGGGGGCAGCGGCACAGCAGCTGTGGCGCTCCTCCGCTGCGCTGTTACTCCACCGCCACGCTTGGGTGCGGATGGTTGCGGCGCGGCTGATCGGCCGCCTGCTCGCCAGTAAGCCGCTGCTGGAGGGGCTTTGCTCGTCGCCGGAGTGGAGCCCCGGCCGGCTGGCATTGCTCCTCATTCGGCAGCTCAGCTCCGATGCAACCGATGAGAAGTTGGCAGCCCAAGCAGTCAAGTGTTTGGTGGCTCTTGCGGGTCCGCAGCTCTTCCACTCAACTACACTCCCCCCTCCTCGTCATGTCTTTTCTGAACTTGTGTGCCATAAGTGTCTTGATGGTAGTCGATTGTCCTGTAGGTGAGCTGAACCGAGAGTACAAACTGAGAGAAGGCGGCGCCATCGCACAGAACGAATCTCATAATGGGGAGAAAGGTGATTAGATGCGCGCGGCGCGGCAAAGTGAGCTGATGCAGTGTCGGCTGTTTGATGTGTCACTCATCGGGATGTGGCGGGTTGGTAGGTGGTGAAGAGGGGAACGAGGGCGGTGAAGATGGAGTGGAGGTGGAAGAGGAAGTGGAGGAGGAGGCGGAGGAAGAGGAGGTGGAGGTTGGAGGGGGTCGCGGCGTGTCGGCGATGGGCCTCCTTCGTCGCATGTGCCGGATGGCGGATGACAAGACCTACGGACGACAGACGCAACGGTTGGCGGCGCTCCGCTGGATCGCAGCAACCGCGACCTCCCTCCGCTCCGACCTCCGTCCCACCTTTTTCCCCCTCATGCTCATCCCGTTGTATCGCATCTGTGAGGGCGCAGCGCCGTCGCCGGACCCGGTCAAGGCACGCCCCCATCCGCCCTCCACCCGTTACCATAGATTTGCGGCTTTCGCCTAGCTAACCATTGCTTATCATCGCGCTCACTGCTATCCCCCCGCTTGCCTGTCTGTGTTTAGGACCTGGCGACGGAAGTGCTGTCGCACTTGCGCGAGACAACCGATTCGGACACCTTCCTGATGGCTTACAACCGAGCACGCGATTCGGTCAATCAGGTGCTCCTCCCCCTTCCCTCCCCTTGCCCCTGCTTCTCCCACCCCTCACCTTCCTTGACTCTGTAGCTCTCTATAGGTCTCGAGATAAAAACTGATTTTTGACAAGTGCTAGCTTAACAACGGCTGCTGTATCTATGTGCCTTACAATATGGAAACTTAGTATACAAAATATATCCCAAGGCCGTGGTCTCGTTATTTGTACCTGGTCAATGAAGGCCATTTGGTTAGTGGTTGGTTGGATTTGGGGGTTTTATCGGGTACGTGTCACTTATTTTGTCTGCAGGTCCGAACAAGTCGGAAGAGGGCACAGGCGATGGAGAAGATGTTGGACCCAGAGGTGCGTCACGGCGCTGCTTGATGTGTTGTGCGATTTTTCTCTGTGTACACACTATAGATGTGTTCTCTTGCTTCTTGCGCTGATGAGAAGGAGATGGAGAAGAGGGTGTAGGATGTTTGGTGCCTGACGAGAGTAATTGTGGGGGGTGCGTTTTCAGGCAGCGGCCCAGAAGAGGGTGAAGAAGCAGGAGAGGCGGACGGCCGGGAGGAAGCGGAAGATGGAGATGATTAGACAGGCGCGCGGGCTGGGGCTTGTGGTGAAGAACAAGAAGCAAGCCAAGGGGAAGCAGGTTGGTAGGTAGGGTTGTAGGCGCTTTGGGGTATGGCAGCGGAGGAGAAGGAGGAGGAGGAGCAAGAATGAATATGACGAACTTGATCCTTTTTACTCGGTAGAGCGCGTTGTGTCTTTGCCTTTCGTCGTCCCCATACGTGAGCAGTCTTGGAAATTACGGTGTTACAACATCCCGAATGTGATGTATTTAGCTGTCTGCGGTATGTTGCAGTCATAATGTTGCGCACTTGATTGATTAGAATGCTGCGCCATTGTTGTAGTAAAGATGCAATCCGAAATGGGGCGGCGAGTGACGAAGGATGTACATGTTGATTAAGACCCATGCGAGCAACTCACCCATGGTGATATGGGATGGCCATCCCCCACATGGTAATGATTCATTTCTTTTCCACCCATTACCACATGGGGGATGGCGGCCTTTCCCGGTGTCGTACTGGCTATGAGTCAGTGCGTTTCATGTTCATATGGGTTGTTTTTGTCCCGATTTGCAAGTGGGTCCTTGACTGTTGGACCCATAATAATGTAGGTCGGCGCTTTTTCGGAGCTTCCATCGATGCGTCCAATTTCCCGTGCTTTGGGGGGTTGAGTTTTTTGTTTGAATGTACCGCGATCTAATAATAAAGAAGTACGGCTACATGTTGATAGCCGTGACGTCTCTAACCATAAGCGGCATTGTTGGCTCTCTGCATTTAGATGCATAATCCAACGAAAACAATGCAAGCCCAACCTACTAGAGTAGGGGTCTTCCGTCATATGCTCTCAACACTCCACACGAAGGAGCGGCGGCGGATGACCACTTGCCCATAATCACACATCACAAAAATCGGTAAATGTAATATGTAGCGATACTCTCTATAGGGATATCGATCGCAAATTTTGGGTTGCAATATTACTACTGTGACGAGTACAGTCCTGCAACAGTACATTGCAGGACATTGTACATGTACTCGTTACGGATACCAATTCGTGCTTTTCCACAGGACGGACGTATACTCGTGGGTACGTCGCTACTGCAATATTGTAATGGTGCTGATGCTACAGTACGACCAGTACCTCCCGGTACGTACAAATATGCATAATTAATCTAACCAGCCAGATGACGCGCCAGAACGAGCTCTTCCATGCAGAAGGAGCCGCGTCGTGAAATCCAATGCTAGGCAGGCCGTGTCTCGAGGACAGATGGCGACGGTTGAGCAGCACTAACGCCTGACACGTAAGCAAAGCTTGCAGGCGTAACTAGTCTGGGCTGAAACCTATTTAAGCCCAGTGCAGTAGAGGGAGGTGACAGAACCTTTGAACAATTCCTTTGTTCACTTACAACATCTACTGCCTAAGTACAGCAGTGAGACATCTTTCAACAATCGCCTCTCGACAACATCATTTTGCAATCTTCCAACAACAGAACTAGACAGACTAGAACAGATTTGTGCTAGCGTTTAGCTTTCAGAGGCTAACCGCCACACTACTATGCTCTAAATTAGTATAAATAATACTAGGAAATTGTTGACGCCCGCCGGCGGCGCAACGGGGGCGGCCCCGGAGGGGGTGCGCTCGCAAGCTCGTCGGCACTCACCCCCACGGCCTCGTTGTGGGCGTTGGTAGCCCTATTGCCGTGCCATGCTTGGCACGGTAGGGGGAGCCAACGTGGTGAGCCGACAGTTGCGATCCGCGCAATCAACAATTGCCGCGAAAGCCATATACGGAGGGCTTTTTAAATTAATGTGTGTACACTATCGGCGCCAAGATCTCCCGCTTGGCCCGCCCGATATGTTTTTTCAAGACGAGATATTCCTCAAATACCGTCCCAATTGGGGGGATGGGGTATGTATATCGGGAGCGTTTGGAGGCGTCCGAGGGGGATACGGCCGGATCAACGGTGGGTTGAGGGTGTTGGAGCTCGTGGTGGACAGCCTGGAAGCGGCGCCATGGAAGAGCTTTCGGTAGGAATCGACAAACGCTCCTCAAGACGAGCCGAGCCAAAGGGGGGGGGGGGAGGGGGGGGGGAAGCTCGACACAATCGGCGAGGAGGACAACTGCGGCGAGAGGAGCGGCACCGTTTAACGGCGGCGGTCCTAGAGATCGACCGCCGTTTGAAAAACCGTGTACGTAGGGTTTCTGTTAAAACGCCCGCACCCGGAAATCCGCACCAAGGCAAGGCGCCCGCTTGCCATCGACCAGCCATGTGAGACTTGCGCCTAACTTGGGGGCGAGGCGAGACGTCACGCAAGTCGGAAGAGGGTCGCAGCCGGAGGCGCGACACGGTTTGGCGGCGGAGGTCTACATTATCGACCGCCGCCGGGAAAAAACGGTACGGAGGGTTTTCGGCTAAACATTTCCGTACCCGACACCTTTTGCGGAACGGCGCCTCGATCCATGCGTTCGAACAACCCCTCCCCTGGTCGATACCCAATTATCGATAGGCTGCCCCATGCGGTGTGCTAAGGTTAAACGCAGCGGAACATTGCTTATCGAGGTGGCCCCTTACTTCGTAAACCACCGGGGGAGGGTAGATATGGGCGGCTTCGGGGATCAGACACGTGTTGGAAAACATACGGAGACGGACCGGGGACATGAGAAAATATGGCGCGGCGGCAAGAGCGCGAGTCGGACACCGTCTAAAGCTTTGGACTTCCTTTCTTTCCTAGCCCCCCAAGGGGCCAAGAAGCATGAACTAGGCGCCCGCCGGCGGCGCAGCGGCGGCGGCCCCGGAGAGGGGTGCGCTCGCAGGCCCGTCGGCACCTACCTCTACCTCCACGCGGTGGGCGCTGGTAACCCCATAGCCGTGCCAGGCCTGGCAGGGTAGGAAGCTGAACGAGGTACCGGCAGCTGCGATCCGCGGGATTTGCAGCTGTCGGGAAGCCCAGTACGGAGGGTTTTGGAAAAACATAATATCCGTACACCGGCACAGGGATCTCCCGCTCGGCCAGTCCGATATGACTTTTTCGCGACTAAGTGCTCGCAGATACTCTCCCGACGATGGGGCGGGGGCGGCGTCTGCTAAATATTTTTTGGCGAAAAGGGGTACGGACGGATCAGCGGAGGGACGAGGGTGTTGGAGCTGGCGGCGGACAGCTGGGAAGCAGCGCTAGGGACAACGCTCGCTAGCAGTCGCCTGCTTTGCGAGAGCCTTAGGTCTCCCCTGGGGGCGAGGCCTGATGCTACGCAGGACGGAGGCTGGTCGCAGCCGGAGGAGCGGCACGGTTTGGCGGCGGCGGTCCTTAGGATCGCCCGCCGCCGGAAAAGCCCGGTACGGGGGGTTTTTGGAAAAATTCCCGTACCCACCATCTTTTGAGGACCGGCGACTCGATCCTTGTGTTCTTCCAACCCCTTCCCTAGTCGGTACCCGGTTATCGATAGGCTGCCTCAGGCAGTGTGCCTAGGGTTATCGTAACGGCACACTGCTCGTAAAGGCGGCCCCCTAACAACGTAAACCACCGGGGGAGGGTACGGACGGCCACAACGCGATCAGATAGGTGTTGGAAACAGACGGGAAAAGAACAGGGGACAGGAGAAAATCTGGCTCGGGGGCAGGAGAGCCAGCCGGACACCGTCTGCGGCCTAGTTATTTTCTCTTCTCAGCCCCCGAAGGAGGAGAGAAGACTCGGCTAGGTGGCGAGCTGCGTCGGGAGGAGCGGCTAATACCTCGGGCGGGGGAGAGCACGGATCGAGGCGGGACCGACGACGACCTATGCGAGGGGGGTTTTTCACCTCCCTTTCCCCCCAAGCTCCGGCACGACCGGAGTCGCACGGGAGCCGAGGTCAGGCATGTTCGCCTCGACCAGCTCAAGCTGGACAGCCTTGCTGATCAGCGATCCCGCATCGGCTGGATCAGGCCGCGTAACGTGGAGATTAGCGACATTTTATTTTTTCATACTGTATCCAAAAAATTCCGTATAGGTCAGAAAATAATAAATACCTGGATACGGGTATGTTTTAGACGGTATCGTTACTGCCATTGGAGAGGTTGGGATTAGTGGTTCACGGTCTACCTCACGCTGAGAAGTCCAACAGCAAGTTGAGCATAGCAAAAGGGGGGGCCCACAGATAGCAGCCGGTTCTTACTGGTATTGTTGTAAACAATTTCAATTTCAATTTCAGCATGAACTAGGAGGCGCGCTGCGTTGGGAGGGGTATTGGTTATCTCGGACGGGGGCGTGTGTGACGAGTATTGTTATGTAATAGTGCATTTCATGACATTGTACATATACTCGTTACTAAACTGATTCGTGATTTTTCATCGGAAAGACGTACCACACGGTAACGTCGCCACCGCAATTTGGCCAGGGTAGATTTTTGTATTGCATTGCCATTACCTACCGGTGCGCATAGGTACGCAGAGTACGTATAGGTACGCAGAGATTGCTTAACTAGCTACATGACGCGCGAGTCTGATTTCCCAACGGAGACGAGCTACGTCGCTAATATGCTTAGACCGTTACGAGAGCCTTAGCGCATGGCACGAGGACCATGCGAGAGCACGTGCAAGCTAGCTAGGCGGAACTTATTTAAGCCTAGTGCAATAGAGGGAGGTGACAAAACCATTTCACCATTGCTTTGCTTAATTACAAGCGACTATTAAACACTTAACACTCAAACATTTTCCATCTCTCTCCACCTGCACTTCCAACAGAAGTAATAATAGCAAGGAAGAACATATTTATGTCAACATTCAGCTCTCGGAAGGCAAACTTCCACAATGGTTTCGGAGCCGGGCTGTGGTCGCGGGAGGGGGGGGTAATGTCGTGAACTACATTTCTCAACAAAAGTTCGGACAATGTTTTGCACCTTCGCAAGTAACAAATATAAACATTCATCGATTTTATTGACAAATCTCCTGAAATCCTAGGCAATGCTTTGGCACCCAAGATGGAATGCGCGGACAGCTACGGGGGGCGAATTCGAGCACTGCCGGGCTTGTGTATTGGGGTTATCTTGCCTGCGCCCGTGCGGCACGCTCTTTCAAATAGTCGCCGTGTTGGTTAGACGAAAAGAGTAACGGGCGCACAACGCCGCAATATGAATGCTTATGCGGCGGTCGCGCAAATACAATGCATAGGCAACGGAGGGAGGAGGTGTTGGGCAGGCCACGTGTTGGGGGAAACGCACGAAATCGCGTATGTAGACTTGCAACCGATATGCGCATAACCAAGGGCACGCTGCTTTTTTTTTGGTCAGTGGCGAGGCATACACTATCGTTTTCGGGAAAAAAAACATGGCGGGTAGTGTGACGGTTGGAATAAGAGCATTGGTAGACGTCCGACAGTTTCAATTGTTCCCTTATCAAGGAGTGAACGTCGCAGATATTGGTGACAATGTTAGATGGTCCGGAGCGGGGTGTTCGGTGAGCATGGTGGCAAGTGTGACCGGGTTTAGGCCATATACTGCTTCAAACAATGGAAATTTGGTGGGGGAGTGGATTAAATTACTGTAAGAAAATTCAGCTAAAGACAAGAATTTAGCCACTTATATTGTTTTCGGTGCACGAAGGCACGTACTAGCTTTTCCATAATTCGCTGAGCGCGTTTAATTTGTCCGTCGATTTGTGGGTGGTAAGAGCTAGAAATGTTTAATTTTGTTTGCATAGATTTAAATAGTGTTTGCCAAAATGTAGAGGTGAATTTCGGGTCGGGGATCAGAAATTATGGTGCGGCAAAGGCCATGGTAGCGGTGAATATTGTCTAAAAACAAACTAGCAAGTTGGGGAGCATTTATGTGAATGGAGCAAGGTATGAAGTGGGCTTGTTTCATGTAAGTGTCAACAATTGTGGTAATGCAATCAAACCCATCAACGGGGGGCGGGCTAGCAATAAAATCCATACGTATGGTATTCCATAAAGGGTGGGGGAGAAAGATTAGATTAAGGGTTAGGGAACAGCGAGCTAAGGGGTTTGGAAGTCGGTTTTTCAATACGTGGGCAAGTTGTGCATTATTTGTAGTATTGCATAACAAATTTGCGCATTCGAGGCCACCAAAAGGTTTTAGAAATATTTACGGGAGTTCTATCGGCGGCGGGATGTCCGGTAGTGTTGTTGTATTCATGTAGGATGAGTTTGAGCAAGATACTGTCATTGGGTATACAAATTTTATCAGCCATCCAGTGGAGGTGATCTGTGGGGTCAAAACGGACGTTGTTGGGGAGGGTGTTGTTGCAGTATGTGGATAAAGTTGTGGCGGTTAGCCTTCCAAAGCTAACCGCAAGCACAAATTTGTTATGTTATGTTCAGTCGCTGCTTAATTGCTCATTGGTGGTGCTAATGGGAAAAGATGAGAAGATGTCTCATTGCTTGTACTTTAGCAGTATATTGTAATTAAACAAAGGGAATTGTTAAATGGTTCTGTCATGTCCCTCTACTGCACTTGGCTTAAATAGCTTTCCGCCCATATAGCTTACGCTTGCTCACACTCGCTTACGTGTCAGGCGTTAGGGCTTTCCAACCGTCGTCAACAGTCTAGCGACGCGGCTCGTCTAGCGTGGGGAATCACATTCTGCATAGGAAACCTCGCTTGGCGCGTCATTTGGCGCGTCAGTTAGATTAATTGTGCGTACCTATACGTACCGGGAGATATTGGTAGTACAATACGCATCAAAACCCTTGCTAATATTGCATTAGCGACGTACCCACGTTGTACATCCTTCCGATGGAAAAGCACGAATTATAATTAGTGACGAGTACTTGTACAATGTCATGCAATGTACTGTTGCATGACTGTACTCGTCACACTCGTACCCTCCCCCTCTTGACAGATTTGTGAGGCCGCCGCGAGGGAGACCTCCGTGGTCTAAGCTCCTTTACTGAAGCAATTACTGGGACTCAAGAATGCGAGCTGGGTGAGCGTG
The DNA here is from genome assembly GCA_026401115.1 of Tetraselmis chui. Lineage (NCBI taxonomy): Eukaryota > Viridiplantae > Chlorophyta > Chlorodendrophyceae > Chlorodendrales > Chlorodendraceae > Tetraselmis > Tetraselmis chui. The sequence goes on from JAPMLY010001824.1 coordinate 8,865, forward strand.
CATGAAGTCGATGTACGCTTGAGTCTTGGCAAACTTGTGCGATTGGGGCGTCTCCAAGAAATCTTGTAACGCCGTAGTTCGATGCACCTCATTCAACCGATGCCAGAAAGGTGGTATGTCGTCATCACGGAAGTGCGTCATGAAAAGCAAATACTTGAATCACCGACCGAGATTTGTCGAAATTTGGCTTACCACGGAAATTAATATCCGATCGAGATCCCCGGTTTATGAGCGACTTTTGGCAAACCATGTTTAGGGCTGTTGGCACCAAGCTTAATATATCTACGAGCTATCATCCCCAGACACATGGCCAAACTGAAGGAGTAAATCATACATAGGAGCAAGTCATACGATGCTACGTGCACCCCTTGCACGACGACTGGGTTCAACACCTTACCAACGTGGAGTTTGCGATCAACGCAGCGGTTTCTACGTCGACGACTATGTCTCCATTTAAGGCGACGCTGGGATTCGAGCCGACATCTCCAACGACGGCAACATTTGAAGATAACGAGCCTAGCCGTACTTTACCGGAGCAAGTAAAAATTCTGGTCGAGATGCACAGATTTGCCCACGACTACGTCAAAGCAGGCCCAGGCACATATGAAAGATGTTGCAAATCGGCACTGGTTTCCGGTACCTTTTACAGTTGGCGACAAAGTTAAGCTCAAGGCGACAAATCTACGATTTGTACAACAGCCATGTTCTAAACTACGCGACCGCTACATTGGACCGTTTCCCATTATTACGGAGGAAGTTTCCCCGGTTGCATTTCGGCTTGAGCTACCCCCAGGAGTACGGATTCACGATGTTGTACACGCCTTTCTACTGGAAAGAAGGAATTCAGAAACAAAAAAGGTCGATAGTGCGCAGCCAATTCCGATTGTGCACGATGCGAAGCGATTTGAAGTCGACCAAATACTCGATGTGGCTTTTAACTCCAACGGCACGGGACTTTTGTTTAAAGACTTAAAGTCCGTTGGGCATCACCGTTCAACGTACCTAGCGAGGACACTTGGGAGCCCATGCGAGGAGTCAACCACTCAAGCATCTTTTCCGAATTTCTTCGAACGGATGTTTATCGAGAATTTTCTGGCACCCGTGACTTTGTCAGATTTCGCAATCGCTGGCCTGCAAGAACCCCCAAGAAACCAAGACCCTGAGTACTGCACAGCGAGGACGCTGCTGGTGCTTGAGGAGGGGACACTATCATATCCTAGCCATTTAGCCATGTGCTATTATCTGACATAATTTATTTCCTCTAAATGGTATCGCTACCTGTATCTTCGCGATATTCAGTGACTATTTTATTGTCATCACGGCAGTACCACTGTATCGCCGTATTTTCCCTGGACAGTACAGAGTTACTAGCAGTATCTCTTGTAGATAGTTCATTTCTAGATAGTTGTAAAAGCTTTTGCGATCAGGTTAGATAATCGGTACATTTACCCTAGGGCACGTTTTGCCAAAGATGTCAGCTTGCTTACAATTTGGCCAAAGGACACCCACAGACAGGGTCTGGGGGTCAATTAGCGCAGGATTATAGGGATGGGTGGGTGGGTTCGCGCGAAGCCTAGATTGGCTGAGCGCGAAAGCAGAGAGTGCCTAGGCTCGTGGCTAGCTACGGCTTATAAGGCACGGGCTAGCTAGAGCTGACCGTTGGGGAAGTCGTTGGTCGTTGGCTGCGTCTAACTGCTCGGGCAAGGTGGTTGCCCTGCAGGTGAGACGCGCCGATATTAACGGTAACAGTAACCGCTAGAGTTACTGTCCCGTACACATGATATTGGATATGCAAACCTCTAGATTCAAATCAATCTGACCATTTACCCTAGGGCACGTTTTGCCAGTAACCTAAAGCCAAAGGCTTGCACAGCCAGAATTAGTGTTGCGGGGGGGACGGAGTGAGCCAGCCGAAGAACCGCCAAGCAGCAGGTGTTGGGGTCATGGTTGGGTCAATATATTTTCCTTCAGTCACAGAGCTGTTCTTGGCCCAGCCACCCATAAATTTGATTACGGGGAGGGGCGCGCCGATGCAGCTGGCAGCGGACGCCGCGCCTTTCCGTAGGCTGTGCGACGTCCATTTAAAGCCGGCGGGCGCTGACGAGTTGACTGCGAGGAGGGCGAGGGAGAGCCAGGTGGAGATGGTGGACGCGGCACCCCAATCGGTAGAGGGTTCTGAAGGTGAGAAACTCCAGAAGGCGAGCGGGGGTGGCTTGCTGTAGAATTTGGTGCAGAAGATAGCGCGTTGTTCTGTGTAGTAGTTGATTAGGTTCGCCAGGACGGGGTTAGCGGCTACAGGTACCGCGATGACCAGTTTATCGCTGGCGTCGCGGCGCTGGTCCCCCTTAGACTTCCGCACGTAGAGGCAGATTTGCTGCGAAGGCTTGTCGACCACAAGGTCGCCGGTCTGGCAGCGGGCGCCGGTTTCGGCGCGGCAGAAAAACGTGTAATTGACGCACACCGCTAAACAGGCCCGGAAGCGTTGCATCTGGGGGAAGGCAGCAGGGGTCCACGCGAAAGTATCGTGAAGGGTGTTGGCGTAGTGCAGGATGTCCAGGGCGACTTGTGCGGGTAGCGGGAGGCGAGCGGTGGTAGGTACCAGGCGGTGCTGTAGCATTTCGAGGCCACGGCGGGCGTCCGCCAAGAGTTCGCCCACGGCGACAGGTTGGCGCCGGTGGTCACGGAAGAACTTGTTTATGGCGGAGAAGTAGGGTTGCAGCGAGCTTGCAGCGACCGTGCCGCGTAGGGCCAGCCAGGCCGTGTAACGGACCATTGTGGCGGGTGTGGCCTGTAGCGGGGCGATGTTTTCTTCTGCACAGAAAATAAAAAATTGCCCGATTGCGCTCTGGTAGCTCGTGTACGTCGAGGGCGCTAGCGAGTTGCTGAGTAGGGCAACCGCCGTAACCCCGAGTCTGTCTGATCCTAGGAGGTCTTGGAAAGTTTCAGCTAAATCGGTGGACCAGGGCGACTGTGCTGCTTCCCGGCGTAAGCCGTAGCGCGGCGGTCCTGTACGCAGAGGGGGAACGAGCTGTACAGGCGTTTTTAATCGGTCCGGGCATATCGCTCGGCCAATCGCACCGCGTCGCGTGTAGAGCCAAGAGGGGGTGTTAGCCGAAAGGCCACGATGCTCCACGCGGGTGGCCCGACCCCTTCGTGCTTGCCCAGCCTGCCTGGAAAGAACAGGTCGCGGGACGCTGGGAAGTGCACGGTCTCGGTGGCCAAGCGTGCGAACGCGTGGTACCACGTTTTGTTTCGCCAGTAGGGGGCGACAACGGTTGCCGCTGCTTGAGCTTGTCCGAGTTTTGCTGCCAGCGCCGGTAGGGCAGACCAAGGGGGGTTGCAGTAGTTGTTCTCGCACTTCCACGCCGCGTCGGGGAGGTGTAGGCAGTCGATGTCTTCGCATAGGGGGTCGCGCCAGCGGGCATTGAAGCGTGGTAGCTGCGTGTTGAGCATCGAGGCGAAACGGTCGATACTGTGCGGCCCCCACCGGCGTTGAAGGTAGGCGAAAACACGAGGGTTGAGCTGCCAGTCTTCGTAGTCCAACTCCCGGCTTAGCGCGTCGGCCCATATGTTGGCCGCCGAGCGGATGTAGCGCGGCCGGATGTTGATGTCGTTGCTGTCGAGGAGGTACCATAGGCGACGGAGTTCGGCCATCATGGCGGGCGAGCGCGAGGTGAGCTTGGTGAGGGCGGCGACCACCGCCGTGTTGTCCTCGTGTAGGAGGACTTGTCGGCCTCGGAGTTGGGGTAGAAAAGATTCCACCGCGTGTCGCACCGCACGAAGTTCCTTCCACGTAATGTGTTGTTGGCGGTCGGTAGCGCTCCAAAAGCCTCGGGCTTGATAGTTGGAGTTCTCGTTGAGAACGGCCCCCCAACCGTAGTCGCTCGAGTCGGCGTGGAGGTAGGCGGTCTCGATAGGCTTGTAGATGGACCGCCCGTTGTGTTGAGTGGGGACCGTGCGCCACCACTCGAGGTCTCGGCGTAGTTGGTGGGTGAGGCGGACGCGTCCGCCCCACCCAACCCGTGTGGCTAACACGTTGTGTAGCTCGCGCAAAAAGAAGCGCGCGGGGGCGATGGCGAGGTAGAGGAACTGCGCCTTTCCGGCGAAAGCCGCAAGTTGGCGAGTGGGTAGCCACCGGGCGTTTGACGCAGCTCGGCCGAGGAGGGATGAAGCTTGTTGCGCGAGCTGTTGAAGCTTTGCGGGGGGGGCGCGAAACATGCCGTGATGGAGGTCCACCGTTAAGCCTAAATGGTCGCCTACTTGGGTAGGTGTCCAAACGCCCTTCTTGGGGTTGCGTTCGAGGCCGAGGCTGTCGAGTAGGGCTTGAACGCGCTGTCGCAGTAGGAGGGCGTCCTCGTAGGAGTCGGCGAGGAAAAGGAAGTCGTCCATGTAGGGTAGGAGTCGAATTCCCCGCCACCGCGTGTTTCGGAGGAAGCGCTTGGTGGGGCGGCGACTGTGAGGGGAAGTGGCCGTTGGCACCGGTGGCGGGGGGCGACGAAGGTGGTTTGTGAACACTTGAGTTAGCTTGCAAAAGTAGTAAGCCGACCCCGACCAACCCATGGGGAGGCATGCTAGGCGCCATAGCGTGCCGCGGTAGTTGACCGTGAAGAAGTCGCGGTCTTCCTCCCGGATGCCAAGGGTGTAGTACCCGTCGGCAAGGTCGAGGGAGACGAAGTAGTCGCCCGGCCGCGAGAGGTGACGTAGGTGCTTGAGCGTCTCGCACGTCATGGTGAAGGTCGAGCAATAACGGTTGAGTTCTCGAAGGTCGATAATCAAACGCCATTGGTTGCACCCGGGTTTTGGAACTAAAAACATCCGGGAAACGTAGCGAGGGTTGTCCGCCCGCTCCCAAGCTCCGCAAGCCTCGAAGCGGGGGAGCTCCGAGTTTAGAAACTCGAGTTGGGCCGGCGTCGCGTCGAGCATAGAGATGCCGTGGTTGAAGGGCTTGGGGCGTAGACCTTGCTTGAACTTTACGCGAACGCCATGGCGGATCCAGTTTAGGACTTGGCCGCTCGCTCCGATGCGCTCCCACTCCCGCCATCTTCGACGCACGCGGTGGCGCATGAAGGAAGACGTCGGGGAGCAGGAATCGGAGCGGCGGGCCACACCGTCATTTCTTGGTCGAGGTTTTAGCCGGGTCGGTCGGCTTCGGGGCGGGGGTGGCGCGGGCTGCGGCTGCTGCTGCTGCAGCGGCTTTGCGTTTGTCGGCGGCGGCTTTGCGGGCTCGCGCATCGGGGCCGGGAGGCTTGTCCGGTGTGACTTTCGCGAAGGCAGCTCCGGCGGCGGCCTTGCTGGCGGCGTGTAGGCTGACTTCCAGCGTGCGGTCGACGAACGCTTGGCGAAGCGCATCCAATGTGCCGGAGACCGCGGCAGGGCGCGGTCGGCAGAAGCGCTCGTGGGCCAGTTCGGCAAAGACGCGGTCCGCATCTGTGCTCGTTTGTCCGCCCTTGGTGAGGCGGAGGAAGCCCAATCTAGTACGGGCGGCCTCCTCCGTCGCCATGTGGGTGCGATGACCCGCTCGGATGAGGGTAATCGCTTCCGCCTGCTCTGGCGGTAGAGGTGTGCCGTGCGACAGCGTGTCCAGAGCCTCGCCGATTGCCGCGTTGGCGCAGCTGTCGAAGAAGGCATAGCACCCGATGTGTAGGTACTCGTCGTAGGCTGCCTGGGTGCGTTTGTCGCTTAGTGAGCGGGCGGTGTCGTCCGTGAGTGTCCACAGACGTGGCTCGTCGACGTCGCGAGGGGGACGTTCGAGGCCGGGTGGGATGACTTCGCCGTAGTAGGTGAAGTCGACGAATTCGGCCGCGGAGGGGTCGGGTTCGTCGTCAAGCAAGTCGATAGGTGGCACAGGGGCCTCCTTGCCACCCTCCGTCGCTGTGGTCGCGTCGGTGGGAATGGACTGCTGTTGATCAGTAGTAGCGGGTGTGGCTGTCGGCTGTCGAAGCTGAGCGAGTAAGGCAGCGTTAGCCGCCAAAAACTGCTCAGTAATGCGTTGTTCCGATTCCAAAACCGCCGTACGAATCTGTTCGGCTGTGCGTTGTTCGAGTGTGGTAGCGTGAGGGTCGGCCGCTGCGGCGGATGTAGACTGCTCGGGCTGCATAGTGGGGAACTGCGTAGCTGAACGAGGGGAAGTGTCGCGTGACGCTCGAGTGCGCATGGGACGAAAAGGTAAAACTGACACCCTGCTCGACTACTAGAGTCGAGACTGCATTCGCGCGAAGCCTAGATTGGCTGAGCGCGAAAGCAGAGAGTGCCTAGGCTCGTGGCTAGCTACGGCTTATAAGGCACGGGCTAGCTAGAGCTGACCGTTGGGGAAGTCGTTGGTCGTTGGCTGCGTCTAACTGCTCGGGCAAGGTGGTTGCCCTGCAGGTGAGACGCGCCGATATTAACGGTAACAGTAACCGCTAGAGTTACTGTCCCGTACACATGATATTGGATATGCAAACCTCTAGATTCAAATCAATCTGACCAGATAATCTCAGATAATCTGTATCACTAGTAATTGTTTGGTTTAGTTAGCAGATAGCAGAAGCTACAGGTTCTAAGGCTGTTTCTAGAGCACCTGAGGCGTGGATATTTAAGACGGGGAATTACTCGTCGAGGAGAAAAACCCCAGACCGGTACAGACCAGATTTACGCCACACCCAGATTGTAAGAAACCCTGTTCCTAAGACAATCTTACTAATTCTATCTACGCTGTATAATTAGATCCAGAGATTAGGTTCTACTATTAGTCTAAGGTTGCCAACTTAGCCTAACCAAAGTAGCACCTCACAGCCACCGAGTTGAGCACCTCGGCGGTGACGTCCGTGTAGTCCGCTGGGACCGCGTCGACGATGTTGCGGTAGATCCGCACCACGGTGACGCCGCTCATGCTCATGGGAGAAGTGTGAGAATATTCTATCACGCGCGGGATGTTCGGCGCGCTCTCCTACAGCCGGCTCATCTCGGTCGACAAGTGGCGGAGGAAGTCACCATCGCTCGCGTACTCGGCGTCGTGCAAGTGGCGGAGAAAGTCACCCTCGCTCGCGTACTCGGCGTTGTGCAGGTGGCGGAGCGAGCACCACGTGCTAATGTCGCGCACCACCTCTTTGAAGCGCGAGGCGAAGTGGTAGTGCCGCTTAGCCTTGTTCGGCCACTCGAACCCGTTGTTGAGCGCCGTCACCGATCCAGAGAGCAAGGAGAGGCAGCCGCTCACGATGGCGGGCAAGGCGGTGGCGGCCGCCGGGCGGCCAATACCGAAGGTGGGGTTCAAGCAGGCCACGCCGAGCGAGAGGAACACCGTCGTGTAGGGCGCTATCTCCGCGCGCCTCTTGTAGAGGGCGTGCGCGACGCCGTGCATTCGCGTCACCCGCTTTACGTGTGTGCGCCGCTTCTCCAGCAGCGGGATCTCCACCACGACGGCGGTGACGCTGTCGCTCATGTTTTTTTGGAGTCACCGAAGAAAAACGGTGCCGGGCGGGGGAGCGCCGGGGGCGCCGCCGCCCCTCACCTCCCGCCTCGCCACCGCCCGCGGATCATGCACCGCGTTCCCGAGGCTATTCTGCCGGACGGAGGTGGTGAAGCCGAGGAGGTAGTACGAGGGCGGGAGGTAGGCGGCGACGTCGGGGCGGTTGGTGTCGGACAGCCGCAGGTTGGTTTGCAGGATGGGCATGGCTAGCTAGTTAGTGTCGTAGAAAGAAAGACAGACGATGGCGCCGAAGGCGCCGGCGGGGCCGACTGTCACGGTGCTCTCCGCCAGCACCGGCGACGCCGCGTTCGTGTCGACGTCCATCACGGAGTCGACGCCCGTCGGCTGCGCGAACACCTCCACGAAGCCCTCGTGGGCACCGTCCCGGAGGACGCCCCCGGCGAACACGCCGGTGCCAAGCGTGTGGTGGAAGGGGGCGCCCGGAGCGGGCGTGGTAGTAATGGCGGTATTTGAAAGAAGGTGAGACAAAGTACGTATGCGGAGGCGGCGTCGGGCACGGACGCGAAGCCGCCACCGGTGGTGCGCAGCTCCAGGTCCACCTCGCCGGCCCAGTCGAGCGGCCGCCGAAGGGGGAGGCCCACCGTGTCCTCGTTCACCCCTTGAGGCTGAGCTTATGCTCGGTGAACACCGCGCCGGCGGCGGACTCCGTGCCCGGCAAGTAGGCGAGCACGCTCAAGTGCAGGAAAAGGTTGTCGACGAAGGTGGTGCTCGTGACCGCGACGCCGTAGCTGCATGCGGCGCCCATAAGGCAGACGAGCGAGCAGTGCAACACCGCCACCTGCCACGCGTGCCCTCGCCATCGTCGCGGTCGGTGCGGATGGTGCGGAAGTCCACCGGCACGCGCTCGCTGCCGCCGCGCGACAGACGCCAAACGTTGAAGAAGGGGGTGCGAGGCGAGAGGCCGCTCCGGCTCGTCCACCCAGACGACGAAGCTGAAGGTGAATTCGGTGACGACGTCCGGCTCCCACCGCTGCACGCTCCTCCGCGTCACTGTCGGCACCTGCAGGAGGTAGAACGACATGTCGCCGCGCACGAGCCGCGAGCCGTCGCACAGCCCGGCGCACGCGTTGCTTTGCACGTAAGGGCTGTCCGCCATGTCACTCTAGACGTTGTCGCCGCCGCAAGACTACAACAACACGAGCACCGCGTCGTTGTCCGCCGGCGCCTAGCTCGTGAAGGTGTTGGACTGCTACACGGACGGCGAGCACAACAGCAGCGAAAGCGGCACCGCGATGCCCAGTGCCTTGGAAGCCACTCACTAGCGTGCACCACTCGAGCGTGAAGCGCACGAGCCGCTGGAAGCCGTTGCCGTTCTAGAAGGCGGGCGTGCCCACAATGAAGGCGGCCGCCGAGCCGCCGAGGCGCTCTTGCGAGCTGACCACTATCTTGCGGCGCGCGGCCGGCATTTTGCTGCTTTGTACCTATTAAAACAAATTCACCAGCCCGTCGGGGCCCACCGAAATGAAGAAGTCGTAGTGGCTGAAGACGTCGACCGTGTTGTAAGTAATACCGCATACGTATTAGTTGCATATAGCTACTGTAAGCTACTCTAGATATGATTAGTACATGTCTAGATCGGACATACCGATAAACTGTTTGACTCGGTACAGAGCTGTCGCTAGGCAACAGCTCTCACACTTCTGTTGTCCCGACACCACGCATGTAGGCTGGTTGTCGCCGTAAATGTTCCGTTTGCGGGACTGTGACTGTAACTACGTTTGCGTAAGTTATCTTCCACACTAACTGTGTTTGCTATGTTCAATAGGTTATGGGCCCCCGCCTCACGTCACTCACGCGCGACAACCTGGTTCGGCGAGCTGCGATCGACAGCTCTCCCGCAGAAGGCAAGTTTATCTAGACACCTAGTACTTTCAACTTGTAGTCGGCGGTATCGCCAGTATAAACTGCAATTTAAAACCCGCCACCACCCCTCTTAAGTCAGCCACCCGACGGAGATAGCCAGCCACCCACACCGACGCACTCGTCGTGTGGGGACAAGGTGCACACATGTCCAAGCTGGAGAACGGGGGGGCGCACCATCGGGTGAATACGCATCCACAGGTTGCACGCCAGCCGTAGCTTACCTTTCTATTTTTATATTATCCTAGCGACTCAGCCACCAGCGCAGCGCTCCACCTGTCATGGCCTTGGCCTCGACTTGTGCCCCACACTGGGTGGAGGATACAAAGAAGGTGCTCTGAGACACCCCGGGGCTACATGCCGAGGGGTCGGCGGGCATCAGGCCATCTCTTTGCAAACCGCTGTTAGGCACGAGTCCGGCTAGCGGTTTTTACCGCTGCCTGTTTTTTATTCCGCTTTTTCTTTTTCGCCCTCTGTCGAAATGGCGCCGAAAACTCCACCTGTTTCACCTCCTGACTCCCTTGACTCATGCTCTCAACAGAGCAACCTCGATCACCCCCCGGATACTCTCGCGCTGCTCGTTGCGCAAGTGGCGCGCATAACAGCTCGTCTCGACTCGCAGTCGGCCGAGGCTGCTGCTGTTGCTGCTGCGGGTGCTAATCCGCACCCCCCTGTCGCTCAGCGCCGCCACGATGATCAGCTCGAACCGGTCCGGAACAGCCACGACGTGCACCCCCTCCCCCTGCTTGATCTTCCCCAGCCTGGATACGTCCCCCCGGACGCAGAAAGAGTCTTTGCTGCTGCTACTCCTGCAGCTCCTGTTGGCGACCCCACAGTCGCACAGCGCCGTCACGATGCGCCCCGCGAACCCTCGCGTGCCGATGCGCACCACGACCCCTCGCGTCACGCCCTCTAGGTTGATCACCTCCCACCACCTCCCCCCTTCCCCCCCGCTGGATATGCCCTTCACCACCCCGGCCCTCACATCCCGGAGGCGCCCTCTCACCTCGTCCCCCCCTACCGTGACCACCCGCACTCGTACGGCCCACCGCGTCCCATGGCCGGCCGCTCTCCCTTTCCCGGTGGCCCACCTCCTCCCTTTCATGGCCGGCACTCTCCCCCAGTCCAACATGGCGACCCCGCCACCCGTGGCCGTCGTCGCCCCACTATTGACCCGGTGGTCATCGGCCGGGCGGCACACGAAGCCCCCGGCTTCGACAAGGACGCCCTCAACCGGTCCATGAAGATGTCGGTCCCCGTCATGGGCCCGACCACGGACTTTAAGTAATGGAAGAGGACCTTCCTTAATTTCCTCTCCATCAAGGCCGCATACCTCATTCCACAGCTGGCCATACGCGACTCCGGCGTTTGGCTCGACGAACCAGCACAGCACTACGCCTACACGTTGCTTCTCCATGCAGCCAGCGCGAATAAGCGCGCTGACCAAGCGATGAAATGCGTTTCTCCAGCCCGCCCTGACTGCGTCGCTGCCGCGTGGGACATCATGTGTGAACGCCTCGACTGCCGGTCTTTTGCTCGCTCCTTGTCCCTCTTGGACAACCTGACGGTCAGACAGCGCCCTGGTCAGTCACTCAGTGACTATGTCCACTACATGCGCCAGACCTTTGACGACTACAACGACAAATGCCAGTTGGTTGATGGCTCCGTTGCCATCCACTCCCACCACCTCGGTCTCCTCATGCTGCGCGGTATTTCCAGCAGCGGCCCACACGGTCAGGCGAAGCAATGCGTCATCAACGCCTTTGACACGGACTACATCATGTCGGCTGATGAAGTGATGGCTAGCATTCTCCACCTTGCGCACAACATGGACGACGACCATGCCCCGGACACTCCCGCTCCGGCCATATCACCCCCTCCCATCTCCGCGTTCGTCGCTGCGGGCCGCGGCTCGCACAGCGGTCGAGGCCCACCACACCGTAACCCTCGCGGCCATCGACCCAACAAGTGTGGCGTTTGTGGCAGCCTTAACCATCTCATGTCAGCCTGCACTGCCACGGATGACGCTATCCTTAAGTGGAATCTCGCCAAGCGTAGGATGACAGTCCAGAAGTACGGCGCCGCCGACGGCACCCCCTCTGCTCACGCTGCACTGCTGAGCGACGTCCCTGCCGACGACGCCCCCGCCGATGACACCGACTGCCTACCCACCCTCGAGGACTGCGCTGATGACTACGATGACGACGAGGTGAGTGTCCCATTCAGCTCTGTGGCATTCTCCTCTTCCCTCGCCCCGGGTCGTAACCTGTCACAGTTTTGGGTCGTTGATTCCGCCTGCTCGATTAACCTCACCGCGTTCCGAGATGACTTCGTCAAATTCACGCCCCCCTCCGCTCCCTCTCGCGTGGGCGGTGTCGGCATTGACGTTAAGGGCAGTGGCTCAGTGCGGATTTCTATCATACTTGCCTCTGGCCAGCTCATTCACCGCACTGTGTATGCACTCTACACCCCTGACCTATCATCTCGCTCCGCACAACGTATCGGCAGACTACTTAGTGTCAGCTGGATGCAAACTCACAGCGGATGTGAATTCATATTCCCCTCCAACTCTGACACTGGTTTGCTTTTGGTACCCACATGCATGGGTGTGCTAGAACCGTCCGGAAACGGTCTCTACCTCCTTCCCCACCAGCCCGACCTCCCTTCCAGCCCATCCGCACCGGCGGAACTTGATGCCTCACCTCAAGTTGCCCTTACTGCCCAGTGTGATCCCGTCCTGTGGCACCGTCGGTTTGGCCACCTCAACATACACAGCCTTCATGCCCAGCATAATCACGGTGTCCCGACTAGCCATGTGTTAGCTAGCGTTGTAACCAAAATTTCTTGCGACTCTTGCTTACTTCACAAAGCCACAGCTGCACCACGCAACACAGCCGCTTGCGCGAAGCCATCCCACCCCCTCCTCAACATGTCCGCTGACCTATGGGGCCCGGTCAATGTCCCCTCCCCACATGGCCTCCGTTACTGCTTGCTCGTCATCGATCACCACACCAACTACATGTGAGTGCGGTTCCTTAAGTCTAAAGACGACGCCTGTTCGGAATTGGAAACCATCCTCTTGGACATCAAACACTTACATGCCCGCCATCACTCCCAGACGGGCGCGTTCGCACCGGTCCTCAAGTTTGACTCCGACTCTGTGTTTGAAGCTGTTGTCACTCGCCGTATGTGCGCACACCTCGGCGTCGGGGTGCAGTTCTCTGCCCCATACGCCCACCACATGCTCGGCAAGGCCGAACGCCCCTGGCGCACTATCCGGGACAATGCATCGGCGATGCTCCACAACATGGCCGTTCCCAACTCCATGTGGTCGTGCGCTGTTAGCACTGGTGTGTACCTTCGCAACCGCACGTACAGTCGCTCGGTCGGACCTAATGGGGGCGTCCCCCTCACACTCCTTACGTCGTCGGTGCCCAACGCCTCCAAGTTCCGCGTCTTCGGCTGCGCCGTTTTCGCCAAGGTCCCCGACAAACAACGTCGGAAACTCAGTGAAAAAGCATTTCGCGGCGTCATGGTGGGCTATCCCCCTGACGCACCCGGGTATCGTGTCTACAATCCGGAAACGCGTCGCATCACCACTTCCGTACATGTTGTCTTTCCGGAAGACACCCCAAGCTTCGACACACAACCCTCCGTCGACTCGGCCATCACCGACTCTTCGGAAGACGTACCCGCAGACTCACCCCTTTCCCACCCCATTGACCTCACATTACCCACACCCCTACCCCCCCCGGCAGCCCCTCGCCATGCTCGGCTCCGCTCCCACCCCATTCGCTACGGCGATATGGTTGCCCACTTGTCCGACTACCCACCGACCCTCGTGACGGCGTGTTGTGATCCTGAACAAGGCAAAGCTCAAGAGGACATATTTGAGCACCCTCACGTCCCCGACCTTGTCACGGGTCCCCCACACACACCTGCCGGCACGTCCCCTACTGCCGTCGCCCTCCTCTCCGCCCGAGAGTGTGTGGAACCAAAATCCTACCGGGCTGCGCTGGACAGCGCCCAAGCCCCCCAATTGCAAGCCGCTATGTAACATGAGTATTCCTCCCTAATCAGCAATGGCACGTGGGACCTTGTGGACCTCCCCCCATGCCGCATGGTCGTTAACAACATGTGGATCTTCAAAGTCAAGTCGGATACAGCCGGCGACGTCTCCCGCTTCAAAGCGCGGTTCGTCGCCAAGGGGTGCAGTCAACGCGCTGGACTGGACTACACGGAGACCTTCTCCCCGGTCATCCGCATGGCCAGCCTGCGTCTTTCTAACCATCGCAGCCGCCCGCGACCTTGAACTCTGCCAGCTTGACATCGACACAGCGTTTCTCTACGCCCCCATCCGGGAGGATGTGTACATCCGCCAGCCCCTCGGCTTCACCGATGGAACGTCCAAAGTTTGTCACCTCAAGCGCTGCCTCTACGGCCTTAAGCAGTCCCCCCGCGAGTTCAACATGCTACTTCGTGCATGGCTCGTCGACCATGGCTGGCAACAATGCGTCTCCGACCCGTGCATCTACATCTTTCGCACCGGCCACGTCTTCGCCATGATCGCCCTGTACGTCGATGACATTCCCGCGGCCTACAATGATGCCACTTGGCTCGCATCGTTCAAAGCCCAACTCGGAGCACGGTTCAAGATCAAGGACCTAGGCGACCTCTCCCAACTCCTCGGCATGCACATTACCCGCGATCGCTCCACGCGCACAATCTCGCTGGACCAGTCCAAGTACCTGCGCGACATTCTCGCCAAGTACGGCATGTCCGACTCTAAGCCGTCGTCACTTCCGATGGACCCGGGCTTTCTCGCCGGCCTTGCACACTTGAATTCGCCCTCTCTCACAGCGGTGGCCAAGGACGTCTACCCCAGCCTCCTGGGCAGCCTCCAGTACGCAGTTGTTTGTACACGCCCCGATGTCTCCACGGCGTTGAGCATCCTCGGCTCTGCCCAAGCCTCACCCACCGAGGCACACTTGCAGGCTCTGAAAAAGGTCCTCCGCTACCTCCATGGCACTATCGACATGCGCCTCACGTTGGGGGGGGGGGCTGGACCACAGTCTCCAACTCACAGGCTTTGCCGACGCTGATTGGGCCAACGACAGCAGCACCCGCAAGTCTCGCTCCGGCTATCTCTTCACCCTCGGACGCGGGCCAGTCAGTTACAAGTCCAAACAACAGACTTGTGTGGCTAAATCCACGTGTGAAGCCGAGTACTACTCTGCGGCTGACGCCACCAAGGAAGGACTCCACCTCCGACAACTCATGGGGGAAATCTTCAACTCCCCCATCACCGAAACCACCACCATCTGGGAGGACAACCAAAGCGCCATTGCATACCCCCAGAATGCCTTGGTCAGCGAGAAGACTAAGCACATCGGTCTGAAGTGGCACTTCCTCAAAGACCACGTGGAGCAGGGAATCATCAAGTTCAGGTACCTCCCCACTGACCAGATGGTGGCTGACATGCTCACCAAACCCCTCCCAGGACATGCACTAGCAAGACACCGAAGTGCGATCCTTGGAGGACAAGACCCAATGCAACGCTTCATCCCGTAGCTACCTTCAAGAGGAGTGTTGTAAGTAATACCGCATACGTATTAGTTGCAGATAGCTACTGTAAGCTACTCTAGATATGATTAGTACATGTCTAGATCGGACATACCGATAAACTGTTTGACTCGGTACAGAGCTGTCGCTAGGCTACAGCTCTCACACTTTTGTTGTCCCGACACCACGCCTCTAGGCTGGTTGTCGCCGTAAATGTTCCGTTTGCGGGACTGTGACTGTAACTACGTTTGCGTAAGTTATCTTCCACACTAACTGTGTTTGCATGGTTCAATAGACCGTCATGCTCGTGGTGAGCTGCTCCTCGAACGTCACCATGAGGTGCAAGACGGAGAAGCTCACATCGACGCCGTTCTGTGAGAGCGCGCTCTTGTGGCTCTGCGACTCGAGGTCCAAGGCGATGAGGTACTTGCTTTGCGCTTGCGTCCAACTAGCGTGGTTGATGAGGCCGTGAGAATCGACGGCGCCGAAAGCGTGGAAGACCTTCTGCAGCTCGGCGTACGCCTCCGCGTTCGAGCTCACCTCTTTGCTGGGGGTGAGCACCCCGTTGTCGGATAATTGGAAGCGGCCCACGTCGCCGATCGGGTTGACTTTCTGCGACACGAAGCGCGCTAAGTCGTAGTCGGCCTCGTCTTTGCGGAAGATCGCAAGGAGCGTCTTCAGCGAGCGGAAGGGGCTGTTGAAGCTCATGGACATCGACCCGCTACCGGACGGCGCGATCCACCGGTGTTGCAAGTAGGTGTGGAAGGGCACCACGATGCCCTGCGAGTTGGCCTCGGCGATGGCGCGGTCGACCGCGAGGTCCAGGTGAATCATCTCGGCGACGTACTTGAAGTTAGACACCGACCACGGGATGTTCTCAATCTGCACGCGGTCGAGCTCGCCAAGCGTGAGCTCGAGCACGAGGTGCGTGCGGGCCATTGTGCCTACCGGGAGGTACTTTTGCTGGAGCCAGCCCAAGACGCCGGACACGGGCGGCAAGCAAAAGACGCGGAAGGCGCCGCCGTTGAATGATTGCAAGCATCCCTCCGCGATAGAGCCGCCGAGCACCAGCTGCGTCTCGTTCACGCTCGTGTCGATGAGCGCCAACACGAGCGCGTTGTACTCCTCGACGTTCTCGAGCACGCCGCCCCCGGCGCCGCCGGAGGGGGACACCTTGAGGCTGCGGAGCTGCCCGTGCACGGTGTTGTTCATCGCGAAGTCATCGTTGACGTCGGTGGCGAGGCTATTGATGCGGAATTTAATTCACGATTGGCGCGTGTTCATGTACTCGCCGCGGTTGCCCGTCGGTATGAGCAGCTAAATAGTGTTCCCCGGCGCGAAGTTCGACGAGTCGCCGTTCTCCGGGTAGACGTGCACGCGGCTCTTCGTCGCTATAGCCGCGCGCGGCTTGTTGCCATTGACGAGGGCGTCGGGCAGCGACAAGCGCGCGGTTGCCGATTGCATTGTTGGTTTTGGCATCGTCTGAGAAGAAAAGATCAACCCCCTCTCTATCTGCGACCGTAGCTGCCCCCTCATTTGCCCGTAGGCCGCTCGCACCGCGTCCGCGTGGCCTTTGACGGCGGAGGCGTCCACCTTGCCGGTCATCAGCGCGCCCTCGACGCCGCCGGCTATGCCCGTCGCGACGGCGCCGGCGGACGCGAGGCCGGCGCCGTGGGCGGGGTTGAGCAACGAAAGCCATGCCAGAGGAAGGCATGCCATAGCGTCGGCACTGCCCTCATGCAAAGCGTCGCGGAGATAGGAACCCAAAGTACCATGAAGAGCAACAAAATGACGTTGCATGAATTCACTTCGCACATCCCCCCAAAAACGTCGAAAAGGAACAGAATAGTTCGACGAACGAAATGCTTCATACGAACATAACTATCAAAGCGCAAACAGCGAGAGTGAGCAGCACCCATGCGAACGAAGCGACGAACTGCCACCAAAACAGCAAGGCAATCAACCAACTCAGCCGACATAGGCGCCATCCAGCCCCATCCTCCATAGGGAAGGGATAGTAGTCATGGACCGACTGAACCGAAGGCGTGCCAAGCAAAGCAAAGGTGCGGAGGTCCGCATCAAGTTTGCCATGCTGAGCTCACAATGCAAGACTGCCAGGGAGTGGGAGACAAGTGCCTTTACGAGGAACATTGGTGTTCGTGCGAGCACTTGTAACCGTCACATAAACAACAAGATGACGATGTGGAGCCATTATTTCTAACCAAAGCACATCCCAAGCCGATCTCGAGAAGCTCTCGACCGAATACGGCGGACTTCCAACCGCAAGTCCCGCCCCTTAGTAGCCCCCGCTTCAAGCATGAACTCTTCAAGCACTTGGACAATCTGGTCGTGGAGCTGAATGACATGCCGGCCAAGAGCACGGGCACCGGGGGATGTGGTCCATAAACATAGCAGTTGTGGAGCGCTCACCTGACATGGAGGTCAGGAGGTGCCCGATACCGTCGACAAAGATCAAGACCCACGAGGCTTTGAGGGAGCCTCACTGCACCGAGGGCACTTTCGAACATGAGAGGCGCGCTCCGCAGTGAAGCCAAGCACCTAGTGAGCTGCCATCATATAGCAATCGGATGGGATCTTGAAACTGGACTGATGTGAAGCGAAAAAGAGAGCCAAAGCCCCGCGACCCGTACCCGAAATACCCTCATATAGTCCGGTGGGGAAGGTCTGCAAAACGCCAAGAGGTCAAGGTAGACCCGGGCACGAAGAATGCGCGAAATTCCCCGTTGAATATGGCCCCCGGAATCTCCCGAGCGAGTGAGAGCATCGGGAGTCGGAAGTTGTAGGCAAGTCAATTGGGTAGCGGGCGCCACCGCATTGTTAACCTTAGATACCACCAACTTGACTTCGGGCCCATCATAATCGGAAAGGTCTTGATTTAGTGTGTTAGTCAACACCACGATGTCCGATTCCGAAACCTGCCCATGGTGGAGATCGTATCATATTGACTGTGCAATTGGACTGCCCACGGTATAGCAAAAGGGGCAATATTCAGTTGTTCCTGTCGGATGAGACCGTACATAGGACCTAGCGACTCGAACTCGTAATCAATAATCAAGTTGGCGAGGGTCGCAGTGAATGAAGCATAGTGGGCAGGCTCGGCGTCGACCTCGAGAAACTGTACATGAAGCCCCCCAAACTCCGTTGGGAGGAGGAGATGGCGCTTTGCACAATTTAGTTGATCGAGTGTTTGTACGTCCGGAGAAACGCCCAAGATCCGGTAAAGTGCAGTACGAACGGCCCTATATGCAATAGCAAGGTACGGTCGGCAGATATGTGGGGGGAGGGTGCGGAGCAAGAACCGATGGCGGCGTACCGCACACGTGATCATCAAGCGAAAAGAAGCATGTGACCCTCCGAAGTCCGACATAGCAAAGCAAGCGATCTTGTCCAAGAGGAGCTGATGAGCCTCCACGGTGTCTTGCAGCCAAAAATGAACATGGTTCCCATTGTGAGATGCCGGGGGGCCATATGCCATCGAAAAGTCCATCGCCAAAGGGGTTCCAAGATTACTAGTACCCGTAACAACGGGGACCATCGCCCGTATCACCTCAACAAGCTCAGGGGCCGTATCCGGAGGTACCATGCACGAAGATTTGATTGGTTGAACCTTCGAGCAAACTTTCCCCAATTCCTCCGTAGCCACCGTAATCACAGTCGGGACGAAAGGCGTTATGATCAAATACTTTCCATCGTTAGAGAAGGCTTGGGTCGCCGCTGAATCCTTGCACCGCTCCCCAATATTCCGGAGGGGGGTACTGGTCGCCAAGTTGAATAAAAGCGGGCCAAGAGGATCTCCTTGTCGGACACCCGTACGAGATTGAACCGTGCCGTGCAAGAGCGAAGCATCGTTGGGATCGAAATAGTCCCGTGAATATATAATTTCAACCAACGGGATAATAGGATGCAAGTCGGAATTTTTGTACAACTATGCAAGGAAGCTCTAGCGGGAAATGGTGTTGAAGGCGTTTTCAAGTCCAAGCTTAGTAGGTTGCAATTATGAATAGTTTGTAGGCCAATACGGGTGGTATGAATGGTGCAACCCTTTGCCCACTTACATAAGGTGCAACAGTTGGCCATGAACCAGAACCGTTGGCTACTACAACACGAACAACAACGCCACCAGCCGCCCTACTAGCGGCATCTCAGTGTCCGCTAGTAGGTACAAATTTGAAATTTGAAATTGTTTACAACATGTACCGGGTGAAACCGATTGTTGTCTATGGGCCTTCCCCGCCCTGCCATATTAGGTCTCATTTGGCAGGGTTTAGACCGTGAACCACTACTCCCAACCTCTCCAATGGCAGTAGCGATACCGTCTAGAACATGCACGTAAACAAGTACAAGTATGAAAATAAAATGTCGCTATTCTCCACGATACGCGGCCTGCTCCAGCCGCGGTAGGGACGCTGATCATATAAGTTGGGCAGCTAGTGCTAGTCGAGTTGGACATGCATGACCTCTGCTCATGTATGACTCCGGTCGTGCCGGAGCTGGGGGGAAAAGGTAGGCGAAAAAACCCCTCGCTCAGGTCCTCGACGGTCCCTACTCGATCCTTGCACATCCCCGTCCGAGATATTAGTTGCTCCTCCCGTCGCAACTCGCCACCTAGCGTAGTCTTCCCAATTCCTGCGGGGGATGGGAAGAGAAAATAACTAGGCCGCAGACGGTGTCCGGCAAGCTCTCCTACCCCCGAGCCAGATTGTCTCATGTTCCTTGTCCTTTCGCCGTCTATTTCCATCACCTATGTGATCGCGCTGTGGCCGCCCGTACCCTCCCCCGGTGGTTTACGTTGTTAGGGGGCCGCCTTTACAAGTCGTGTGCCGTTACGATAACCCTAGGCACAATGCCTGAGGCAGCATGTCGATAACTGGGTACCGAATGGGGGAGGGTTTGGTAGAACACATGGATCGAGTCGCCGTTCCTCAAAAGATGGTGGGTACGGGCATATTTTCCAAAACCCCCCCGTACCGGCGTATAGGAAACCCCCGTACCGGCGGCGGGTGATCCTAAGGACCCGTA
Source organism: Tetraselmis chui (assembly GCA_026401115.1). Lineage (NCBI taxonomy): Eukaryota > Viridiplantae > Chlorophyta > Chlorodendrophyceae > Chlorodendrales > Chlorodendraceae > Tetraselmis > Tetraselmis chui. The sequence continues at coordinate 28,795 of JAPMLY010001824.1, forward strand.
CCTCCTCGTGATCCTAAAACCCCGTACCGGCGGCGGGTGATCCTAAGGACCGCCGCCGCCAGACCGTGCCGCTCCTCCGGCTGCGACCCACCTCCGTCCCGCGTAGCTTCAGGCTTCGCCCTCAAGGGAGACGTAAAAGTATCGCAGGGCTGGCGATTGCTAGCGAGCACCCGTCCCTAGCGGTGCTTCCTAGATGTCCGCCGCCAACTCCAACACCCCCGTCCCACCGCTGATCCGTCCGTACCCCTCTTCGCCAAAAAACCATTTCGTTGACGCCGCCCCCGCTTCTTCGTCGGGAGAGTATTTGCGAGTATCCAGTCGCGGAAAATAATATTGGACTGGCCGAGCGGGAGATCCATGTGCAGGTGTACGGATATTATGTTTTTCCAAAACCCTCCGTACATGGCGTCCCGACAACTGCTGATCCTGCGGATCGCAGCTGCCGGTACCTCGTTTAGCCCTCTACCGTGCCAAGCCTAGCACGGCTACATGGTTACCATCGCCCACCGCCTGGAGGTAGAGGTAGGTGCCGACGGGCCTACGAGCGCACCCCTCTCCGAGGCCGCCGCCGCGGCGCCACCGGCGGGCGCCTAGTAGGTACAGCAGCAGCCGGCCAGAAACCAGCACCAGCAGCTGCAAAAGCCCCACATGTAGAACCCCCACTACCAGTGGCAGCAACACCACCACCACCGGCAGCAACAACAACACCACCAAATGCAACCCTCCGCCCACCATGAATAGCAGTAACAATTGGCCTTGAAACAACACATGCAGCTGCCACAACACCAATAACAATACCAATAGAGACATCATAAGTGTACCCACTAGTAGCAGCCCGTTGTCCACCAGTAAAATCAACAACATCCGACCGCCAACTAGCACCAACACATGCAGTAAAATCAACATCAACACCCGTTGTAGTAGCACCATTAACACCAACACCCGTAATTGCGGCCATGTGCTCGCAAGTACCAACAACAATAGCCAACCGCCAATCAACAACCGCAACACCACCACCAACAACAACAATAGCAGCAGCAACGGCGGCAACAACAACACCACTAGTAGTAGCCTATGTATGCGTGGTTCTGCACCATCAGTAGCAGCAGCCATGCGCCGACTAGCACCGGCAGCCTCCCGCGAACCCGCAACGGCAGGTGCAGTTCGCCGACTAGCAACAACACTAGTAGCCCGCCGCACAACAACACCCGCACCCCCACACCCGGCCCGGCTCGCAAGGGGACGACGAGCGGCATAAATGGCGCGTACGATAGATGCCCAAGAGCCACATGGGGGGGTAGAGACAAAGCGGAGCGAAGAGGGTGTCGCGCAAGATGACGAGGAGTGACGCGGCGGCCCGACGCGGAAGTACGGACAAAGGATACATGGGGGCACACATCAATCGAAGCACGGACCGTAGCACCGGCACGGCGAGCAGCAGAGTCTCGACGGGGAGGTCGAGACGCGGAGGACCGGGCGAAAGGGGGAAGAGGAGAGGGAGAACCCAGTCGGGACGGCTCGGGAACAAGACACGAAGCCGTTGGCCGGCCATAACAAGGCCCGGGGAGTAGCGTAGATCGCTAGGGAACACAGAGCCACCCCCTCCCTTGTCTCCCCGCTACGAACAAGGGGTGGGGAGAGAGGGGAAGGAGCAGGCGGGGGCGACGTGGGCGCCCCCGATGAGGGGGGAAGGGAGGCGCGATGTTGAAAATTATTGAATTTCAAAGTTCAAAAGCGGTGCACATACAGTGGCATGTCTCATCGTGCTTACTTTGAAAGGGGGCGCTTTTCTTACACGATGCACTTTGAAAGGGGGCGCTTTGTTGAATACTTGATTACAAACAAATGTACCTATACGTGGTGAAACTACTGCGTGCTCGAAAAAGGTATATCTATATCTATATCTGCAACGCCTTTCTGCTGGTCTTCATGGTACTCTGGGTTCCTATCTCCGCGATGCTTTTCAGGAGGGCAGTGCTGGTGCTGTGGCATGCCTTCCTGTTCCTCGGGCTTAGGTTTTTTCCTCTTTTCTTCTTTTTGCTTGGTGGCCTCCGCTGCTATTTCTTGTAAGAAATATTTTCTCTATATCTATATCCCAGCTGTACAGGTACACTCACTGTGTGCTGTGCAATGGCAAGCAAATTTATGAAGGGATACATATCTTCAGTCGAGCGGCCACCGTACAGGGACACGGTCTTATTATTACTCGAGCGTCGAAAGAACGGTTCGTCACTCCGAGCTCCCACAAGACGTGCAGCTCAACCAGGAACGCATTGCAATCCCTGAAACGACTAACAGGTCTCGCTGAGACGCGAGGGGCAGTAGCTGGTGATGCAATTCATCGAGAGTGTCAGCTCCACGATGGCAATAAAGCTTCGGTGCAAGAGGCAATCGGCAAGCGGTTCGTCGTGCGGGGATCAGAAGAACGGAACCTCACCGCTGGGGCTCATGCTCGATAGCGGCACGGCAAAGACACTCAACATGATGACCCCTGAAAGCTCTGCCGACACGAGCTCCCTCGTAGGCTGCTGTCGAACTCAAGTGAGTTGTTGACTGCTTTCGTTACCTTCTATATCAGTACTTCGCGCCCAACCGCCCACTTTTGAGCGGTACTCTGTTTAGAAGTGCAGCGCGAATGCTGTACCATTCTCAGTCGTATTACGTCTTTGCTTTGTTCCCCTAGTCTCAGTCGTCCGCTGGTCCACAACGCACCGCGATCGCGTCCAGGTGGCGATGAGCCGACGAACCGTTACCATACCACCAGCATGCTTGCCGCTTGTATGTGCAGAAAGGGGTTATTGTACAGCTGCACGCGTAATACCATGAGCCCTTGAAAGGGGGTGTCGTGGGGTCGGTGGTGCATTTTGTACTTTATTGTTGTATATTACAGTGATAATACGCGCGTACGGTAGCACGTGATGTCGCGCTCGAGTCGTCATCGTATCAGCTGCGATGGTCGCCATTATGACGGCCTTGGATTTACATCCCGTACCCGTAATGACCTTCACCGTACAATTACCTTCCCAATATGTGCTTTAATGATGATTCTCGGCCCGGGTGGTCACAGACCGCTTAGGATTAATATATGTATTTGCATCTGCAGGAGGGCAGTGCTAATGCTTTGCCAAGCCTCCCTCTTCCTCGGGCTGTGGGTTTTTTTTTCCCTTCTCCTTTCCTTATTGCTGGGTGGTTTCCACTTCTTTTTCTTGTAAGAACATCCATAAACCGCTATCGCCATGTCATCGTTTCCAGGTACAGTACCTGAACCAGTACATGAACCTGTAGTCGCAATGAATCGATATATATACAACGGGCTACTGGGTTGATACAGCGACACAAATACCGTAGCGATCCAGGGATGGCTGTCTGTGCCGCGCGGTACCGTAGGAAGTCTCCACGCAATAACGTGACACGCGATTCAAACATGTGACTGCTCTGCGTTGCACCAGCGCATCTCGCCCGCGTACCATGCAGCGACATCAGTACTAGAGAACTATACGGGTACAGGTAGCAGCGATACCTGGAAGCCTTCAGGTATGAATTTTAAAATATTATTCATTCCACATGTTTTCATATTTTCATACCCGTACCGGTACCGGGTGGTTACTGGTAAAGTGCCACTACAGGTTTCATCAGGGCCTGCGGGTTGTGTATTGTCTCAAACACACTCGCTAGTCCACTCTGACTGTCACCGCAAGCTCTTGAGAGCCTGAGAGTACTTGATTGTGTGCTAGAATGTCGTCATCAGTGAGCTCTGACACCATTGATTCCTCATGCACGGAGCAGGTGGCTGCTACGCCGGTGAAAGTGGACGGAATCACACGGTCGCCGTCCAGGTCGACCGACCTCGACCGAAGCGGGCTCATCTTGGAGGACTCTACCCGTACCACCGAGAGTACGGATGGCTTGGAGGGGAAGGTGGCGAGGTCAGCCCGCCGTACGTGGGCTGACGACACATGTATCGCGCCGCTCAGTGACCCCCAGAACGAACGTCGACCTCCTCGGAAGCACAATAGCATCGGGGACATCATCACCAAGAGTGCCTCCGGCCCCGGCAGACTGGACGCCCTCCCCTCTGACAGCGGGTCGAGCGCTATCAAGTCGACCTCGCCCCTCAAGTTGCAGAGCTTCTACAGTGTGTCGACTACGGGCAGCGGAAATGGACGGGCTCAGCAGCGAGGAGAGGACCTCCGGCGGGTTTTTTCTCTGGCTTGTGCCGAGGTGCACGCCGCTCCGCACTGCTTTCGCACCTCTCGCGCCCCCCCTCCCCCCCCCCCCTACCACCTCCCTGTTTATGGGGGGTACTTTAGCTGCCCTATTCTGACTCACTGACTCGCGTTGCGCTGCCCTGGTAGAGCCTTATAGACGACTGGAGCTGCGCCTTGATGTCAAGGAGGAGGATATTGCTACAGGTACGGCTTCCGTGCTGCCAGCGCCCCTCTGTCGCGTGATCCTGAGTTTAGGGGCGGTGGTCGGAGCGCGTGTGCCTGCGGGCTGGTGAAGGAAGCGTCCTTTGAGAAAGTGTTAATGGGCAGGGGTATGTTAAATGAAGCGTAGTTGAGCTATATTCCCTCTAGGTATGCGTTTATGCGTTTGTGAAGCAACATCGTTTAGCGGCTTGATTCCGAGGCCGAGGGTGTGAACCAATTTGTTGATGGATGAGTTGATGAATGAAATGCTATGTGTTGGTTTGTTTGCTTTAAGAGGGGTATGGGATATGGTGTCACTGGCAATGCGAATGTTATTCGTCCTGTGTGCAGTCTCGTCTCACACGCGCACCGTGTGCTCCTCTCCCAGGGCCGGCTTTACGTCTTCACCAATTTCATTTGCTTCTATTCCAATGTTTTTGGTATCTGCAAGAAGATTGTTCTACCTATCCGGGTGAGTCCCACGTCCAGTGTGGCAATGGGGGCGAGACGGCTGGGTGGCGTATTGCCTGAGCCCTGCGAGGGTATTGAGCAGGGGCGTGGGCTGGGTGCTTGCAGGAGGTCATTAGCATCCGGAAGCGCAAGAATGCGGGCATATTTCCAAACTCCATCGAAATCATGCACAGCGGGAGGGCGCACTTCTTCACCTCCTTCCTGTGTAGAGATGAAGCGTATAAAGCAGTCACCTTCAGGTGGAGGCAGTGCAGGTGCTGCCCCTTTTTTTACCAGTTGGTGTGTGTGTGTGTGTGTGTGTGTGTGGTGTTTTGTCTGTGTCACCTTGCAACTTTAATCCCATTGCTGTGTCCATCTCCCTCATCAGCAACTATGCTAGGTTATTTGCCGAGCCAGAAAGCCGAGACACATCGCCCAGGAACTCCTCCCTCTTGAGCTCCACCGTCTCGGATGGTGGGCCTGTCTCAGAAGATTTCGGCGCAGAAAGTGAGGAGCCAGCCGCATGGGACACAGGTCAGCGGCCAAAGCTGTTGCGTAGCTTTTGGGTGCGCTATTTATGTCAAGAGGGCATGATGCCTTACACGTTGAATTTGCGTGACTGCAGATGGAAGGCACTCGAAACGCAGGGCAGGAATCTTTCACCGAGCAACACACTGCAACAAGGTCCATTTCAAGCAGTGTGAGGATTCTCCAGAGGAAGACGAGGAGACGGATGACGAGTGCGCTCACTCTGTCCTCTCCCTCTCACCCGTCGTCCAGCATCATTGACATATCGCCGTCATTCGTCCCACCATTGAGGAGTCGACTTCTGTCCTGATTGTGTGGCTGCCCTTGTTTGAACGCAGAAGTGGGTACAGCAGCGAGAGCAGCGACTCTACACGCGGCATGGCGGAGGTAACACATACTGACAATTCACAAACCTTGAATCGAATGGAGTGTACACCAAGAATGATACGATGCCAGGGGGGGCTGAAGGCAGGATTGACCAGAGCTGCTGCCTGATGCAATTGCAGGGCGTTATTTGGGAGCTCAAAGAAGGCACGGCTCCACCCAGCGCCCCAGGCTACAAGACCATGCTGAGCGAGACCCTGAACTGCACGCCCCGAGAGTTTTTTGCCGCCTTCCTATCGGACCGTAGCACCTTTTGGAAGGACGTGCTTGTGGAGCGCGGGGACAAGGGGGTCAAGTTTGACTCTTGGTCGTCTCATTCCAAGCTGGGGACAGTGAGGAGCGTGTACTTCGTCTCTCCCGTCAAGGTAAGGTCAAAGCCACTGTACCATAACACTGTGTGTGTGTGTGTGTGTGTGTGTGTGTGTGTGTGTGTGTGTGTGTGTGTGTGTGAGTGTGTGCTCATAAGATGTGCAGCTGTGCTGACTTTTGTGGTATTTCGTATGCAGGCTCCCATTGGTCCGCCTGAGACGCGGTGCCACCAGAGCCAGCGCTACAATGTATACGAGAATGACCACCTGGTGCTGGAGACCAGTCAGGTGAGGCGGCCTCATCCCATTCTACCCTTTCACGCCGCCTCTGCCTGGGCGGTATCTGCGGAGCTGACGCTGGCCCGGGCGGTATCTGTTGTGGACAGGTCATGAACGACATACCTTACGGCGACTATTTTAGTGTGGATATGAGGTGGGACGTCACGGCAGCCTCGCGTACCACTAGTCTAGTGGAGCTTCGCATCAATATTCCTTTTACGCGGAAGACTATGTTGAAGGGAAAGATCGAGAAGACGACGGCCGGCGAGACGAGCGCTTGCTTCGCCGCGTGGATGTCCAAGGCGAAGGAGCACCTCGAGATCGGCGCTTCGCAGCAGAGCGAGGGGTCGGGGAAGTGTGTCAAGAGGGGCCGCAGGAAGCGCTCCAGCGACAGTGCGTCGATGGCATCTCACGACGCACGCGACGTCCGCGGGCACGAGGACGCAGCTGCCTGCAGTACTATCCGCTATCCGGGCGATTATGCGTCGGAAGCGGCAGTAGCACCGGAGACACTCACGACATCTGTCACGTCCTGGGTGAGCAGTGCCGCGCCATCGATGCAGGTTTGGATGGGGATCGCGATAATCGTGCTCATGCTGCTCAACACCTACCTGTTTTTGGCCCCGCGGAGGAGCTGCACGTGTCAAGTCGGCCCCACGGCGATGAATGGCATGATGCAGGAGAACATGCTGATGATGCAACAGCAGATCCTCGACACGCAGCAGCAGCTGGCTCACGTCATGAGGGGGCTGTCGGAGACGGCGGGCCGAATGGCGGCAGCGAGCTATGACGTGCGCAGTCCCTGAGCACGTGTGGCGATAAAATTTTCTTTGCCGATGACGTATCAATTCGTAACGCACGGACATGGAAGACTACCTGTACGCTCACTCTGCCGGAAAATGGAATAGGATAATTTATTGGCTCTATCCACTTCAATCGCGTGCATCAGTCCGATTAAGGGTTTGGTTTTGTTTACGCAATTTTGATAGTTGATTTGGCGATGAGGGCCGAATTGTAATAGCGATACAATATGATATATGCTTGCATATTCTGCTCGCCAACTGATTTGGTAAAGAGGAGTTCGCATGGCAATACCAATGTAAGAAGTAATATATTATATTTATCACGTTGAGATAGAGCTCGCTGTGTTTTACGACTCAAGACGCCGTGAAAGAAGGGGCGTACATTCTTGTATCAATGTGCTGATGCATTTCTCACAAAGAGTTCAATTTGTGTACAACGACTTCAATAATTGGAATTGTACAAACCTTACAGGACGAAACATGAGCAGGTTGGATCAGTAGCAAGAAGATAATAGATTAAACGGAGTGGCTCATTCGGACAGGTTTGTACAGAGAAAGACAGATAGCACTCTCTCTCTCGAGCCAGTGCCCACAAACTCAAAAATTGAACATCATGCCAAGAGTGCCACATCACCAAAGAGCTAGATCGACGTGTGCGAAGACGGTCCACGCGGGCCAAACAACCCGCCAGAACTGCTTAGTTCCCTAGAGGGTTCCCTCGGCGGCTCCTTTGACAAGCTGAAGGCGTGGGTGAGGAGCCTATTCGGGTCGTCAGGGCCGCTGTTACTCCTGAAACTACCACATAAAACTTCTTCCATGCGAAACTCATTCGTTTCACTTTCGCGCCTTGACCTCGTCCCATCGTTCATTTGCGCCCTTGCGTCACACGCACAAAGACAAGCAAATCCCAAACTTAGTACACGCACAAGAAACGTTAGAGAAAGGGTAATGACAAAAGTCATTGCATCACAAAGGAGCTTCATGTGGCACAAACCTCGGCCAAGTATGACTGGGTGGCCGTTGGCGGTGGGGTCATCGGGGACAAACCTCATGCTGCTTCCAGGGGGAGGCAGGAGCGCCACTTCCTCGTGAGCTTCCATATCTTGCTCCAGCATGCTGTCCTCTTGGTAAGGGGAAAGAGGCGGGTTTATGGCTTCCTGCAGGTGAGCTTGGAAATCCCTGCGCACAGAATGTCCCATCAATGCAGATCAGAGGCTGTGCTCTACACATGACCACACAAAACAATACAATACCACTGAAGGACTCGTGCATTCAAGCCCACCAGGATGACATCTGTAGAATAACTAGGTTCTCTCCCACGGCCACGGCTGTGTAGTCAGGGATGTACTGCATCTGGACCAGAGCGCGGGACGCTGCAACAAGCCAGGGCAAAAATACGAAGAGCTGTCACTAAACCCCATACAGATTGAAACACGACGATTTGTGCCACCATCATGGTTAGGACAGACAACGGCAGTATCCCACCCAGAGTACACCAAGGACCAAGACTCGAGACGAAACCCTCCTCTCCAGCGTGCACAGTCACCTTGCCCTGCAGGTTAGTGGAATGCATACGCAGATGTAAACACATTCTGAGTGGAATTACGCAAGCAAGAGTCCACCTGGCACGACCGCGCGTACATGTAAGCGTGCATGCATGCATGTGTGTGTGTGTGTGTGTGTGTGTGTGTGTGTGTGTGTGTGTGTGTGTGTGTGTGTGTGTGCGTGCGTGACTGTGTTTTCGAGTGCCCGCACGTGATTGTATCTTTATGTCAAAGTGTGGGCGAGTGCTGGTGCACACGTGAATGCAATGGTGCTTATGTGCGTGTGTGTGTTCGTGCGCGCGCGTGCGTTTCAGAAGGTATGAGAGTGCGCTGGTGTATGCGTGTGCGTGCGCGTAAGTATGATCGCGAATGTGGACGTCCGTGAATGTCACACACACACACACACACACACACACAGAGCGAGAGCGAGAGAGAGAGAGAGAGAGGGAGAGGGAGAGGGAGAGGGAGAGAGAGAGAGAGAGAGAGGGGAGGGGGGGGGGGAGGGAGGGAGAGAGATTAGTGCGCGCCTGTGCGTGCCTAAACTCGGCGAGTGGATGGGTGGGTGTGTGTGAGTGTGAGAGAGTGAGTGAGTGTGTGTGTGTGTGTGTGTGTGTGTGTGTGAGAGTGCGCGCACGCCAGGTATGTATGTTGATGAACCGCAGTTGGAAGGAGCGAGAAGGGAAGAAGTGCACCTGGAGGATGATAGTGAAGTGATCCGCCACTTCTCCCGCTTTATACAGCACACGGCGGTCCTCATCCCCGTCCATATGGCGGCGCGAGTCCTGACGCGTCGGAATTCCCATCTGTCTACTCGAACTGTTCTGCTCGTTGCCAATAGTGTAACGGAAACAGTATCTCAGGTCCAGTCTCCTCAGTATCCGCTACCCATAGCAGTATGTGACCGGAACAAGAGAGACGCTACGGGCAATCACCCTATCCAATATCATCCTCTTGCGAGACTCCTCCACTGCTTCCAACTTTTCTGCAGTTTCTGCCAATGCTGTGCCACTGGTCTTCACTGCTACGACCTGAGCCTAAAGAAGCAGAAAGCAACACACGCCATATGGATGAGACAGAGCTGCGACGAGTGTGTTGAGCCGACAGTTTTTCAATGGTCGTTACAATCCAACACAAATGGTTCGCTTCTTTGCACGCACAGAGCAAGATAAAAGTGAAAAAAAGGCCCAATATGGCTTTGGAGAGTGGGGAACATTTGAAAGACCGGTGAAGAAAGGGCAACGCGGGAGGCACCTTGCGGATGAGCTTGCGCAGGGATTCTTTGCTAGACGCAAATGGCTTGAACTCCCTCACACATGACAGCAAGAAAGACTCGACAGCCATTGTCTCCTGCATTCCAACACAGCACATGTCAACAACAGGAGGCGATGCTCACTCCCTCACCAATGCATGTAGACAAGCAATGGTTGAAAAACCTGCGGCGTCAGCTCGGGGGTCTGGCTGCGGTAGTGGTTGTGGATGATGCTGAGGAAAGATGTGACATCCATGTTGTGCCTGTTCATCACAATCTTGGTCTGCATGTCGTTGCTCATGTACTGGTCACTCTCGTCCACAATCTCCGCCTGAATCACCTCCTCCAACACATCCTCCAGCGTGATCACCCCGCTGATGACACGCTCCGCTTGTAGCAGAATGTTGGAATCCGTCTCCGTGTACCCCACATCTGCCTCGTTGTGGTAGTGCTTCAGCGAGACAGCCACGAGCATGTGGTTGTAGGTGGTCTTGAACGTCTTGAAGCACTCGTCCAGAGGTGTGCTGTCCAGCACGTACTTAACACTCCTGCAAACATCGTTCAAGTGGAAGTTTGGACACATGGCAAATACACCGCGTGGCCTCACATGAACAGCACCAGAAGGCCAGACCTGTTGCCACGCAACCCAACTAACGTGCGGAGCTCAATGCGATCAGCTGGATCAATCAGAATCAGGTCCTTTGTGTACAGCAGTCCCACAATCTTGTTTCGATCGCCTGGTGATTGATGTCAAATGGGTCAGGCAGGAAAATATAAAGAGGCACGAGCAGGGAATCAAACGCGCGATACTTTTTCCACGGCTGCTCGTGTAGGATCGGGCCTGTCACCTTCGTATACTGGTATTCTGGTGTACCCTGACTTGTAAATCTGCAGCATTGTCTCATAGTCTAGATGTGCGGATGCCTCAAGCATATAGACCCTTTGTATGGATGTCATGACATCAGAAACCTTCTTCTCCTGTAGTTGGTAAAAACGGGCAGCGGTGGGTATTCTCAGCAGTCGGCCGCCTCAGCCGACACGATGAACGAAAACAGTGTCATTAAACATGTGAATAGTTGGAGTCACCTTGTAGTCCAGGGCACCCCGGAGAATGGCTCCATCTTCCGCAGTGAGGCCAGACTCTTGCTGCGCGTCCGGGTTCTCAATATGAATGCGAATGAGCTCTCTCAACTCATCTTTATCATAAACTGTTCCAATCTCTCGACCCAGCGCCTGGAAGAGGAAGCGGCAAAGCAGAGACAGTAAGCACAGGGAGGCTCATTGCTGGAACAGCCAATCTAGACATAGGTGAACCTGCAGGTCGCCAACTTACCAGGTCCAAGGCTTTTGATATGGGCCAGGCGACGGGAAACAGGACGAGGACGAAGAAATAGGTGAGGTAAATGGTTTTGGCTCCGATGTAAAGTCCGTGGCGGGAGCAGAGGCTCTGGGGCACAATTTCTCCCAGGATAACGATGAGAGAGGTTGAAGTAATGAGGCCAAGTACACCAGAGGTAAGATCCGCCAGCAAAATGGAGAGGAAAGCTGCACGCGGGTGAGCGCAGCACATTGAGGGGCATTCCAAATGATGGAGGGTGAGAAGAACGGCATGAAAAGTGTAGGGAATGGAGAGGGGGGAGCGAAGCAAGAAAAGGCACAGCGAGGGGTTTGCTCACAGTTCACAATGGTGTTGCCAATGAGAAGAGTGCATAGCAATAGGTTTCCTCTGCACCGCATCGGATAAATCACACCTGCATTCAAATCAGACACAGGTAAAAAAAGTGGAGAGTCGTCGCTTATCAAGCGGTCGCGTGTTGTGCCGGAGTCGGACGGTAAGAAGGGTGATGGGCGCAAGAATTGCAACGCTGGGTGAGCTCACTGGCATATTTCCTCTCCATTTCGTCGCCCCCCTTCATTAAAATCTCCAGGCCGTGGGTGTCGAGGCTCATGAGGCCGAGAGTGAGGCCGCTGAAGAGCGCCGAGAAGGAAACCACCACCAGCGCGATAAGAAGGTTGGCCCAGACGGGGAGCCCGTCGCCGGCGCCTTCGTCTAACATAGGAGATGGCGGGGGGGGAGAAAATATATTTTCCGTTCCGTTTGACATTTTGCCTCTTCACTGGCGTGCGTGGTGAGCGACGGCTCGAGTGGTATTGGGCGGCAGATGGAGGCGGGGATGGAGGCGACAGCGGAGGTTGGGAGTGTTGCCACCCAGACGCGTGCCACAGGATGCTCTAAGTTGGTTATTGCTCGACTAAATATACCAATTGTGTACCTACCTAAACACCTTAACCCCCGCGAGTTTTGGTCGACCCGTCGCTGCGGATTGCTGCAATCTAGTCGGCGGCTGCTGCGGCGAGAGTGAGTGACGATAGACGGGTCGGCCCACTGCGAGCTGCTTCGTCTCTCTGTCCGGCGGAGCTGCGACGACGTGACATGAGTGTACCACCACACCGTACGTGACACCGCCGTAATGGTATGGGTACGGCACGTGTAGTACTGATAGTAATAGATGGGCTTGTTCGTATTTTAATTTTTGAGCTGTTGAGAAGAGGGTATATTAATAATGTTATCGTAATTTGATAAAATAATTAGCGCAGTTTGAATTTATCATTCTTTTGGATTTCTAAACTTGTGATAGATATTTCAGCGCGAAGATGAATTGACAGCATACAAACGATGACATGCGCAAGAGAGAAGATGACAGCATCGCTACGGATGTAGGTACCCGTACCAATACAATTTGATGCTATTTTTATAGGAAGAGTTTAGGCGGTTCCCCGGGAACCGGGTTCCCCCCCGTGGGTGCGGTTCTTGCAGTCGAAAGAGGACACGTGCACAAACCTGGAAAGAATCCTGCTGGAACTGCGTCACTTACATGCACGCCATCACTCTCAGTTCGGCGCTTTCGCCCCAATCATCAAGTTTGAATCCAACTTTGTTTTTGAGGCTACCAAGACCCGGCAGATGTGTGCTCGCATGGGTGTCGGTGTTCAATTCTCGGCTCCGTATGCCCACCACATGCCCGGCAAGGCCGAACGACCCTGGCGCACACTTCGGGACAATGCATATGCGATGCTCCACATAATGGCTGTCCCTAGCTTCATGTGGTCGTGCGCTGTCAACATTGCTATGTATCTACGCAACCGCACCTACAACCGCTCGGTAGACCTTTCCGGCGGTGCTCCCCTCACTCTCCTCACGTCATGTGTACCCGACGCCTCCAAGTTTCGGGTCTTCGGATGCACAATCTTTGCCAAGGTGCCCGACAAGCTGCGCCGCAAGCTCAGCGATAAAGCGTTCCGGGGCGTTATGGTTGGCTACCCGCCTAACGCCCATGGTTACCACATCTACAACCCGGAAACCCGCCGCATCACCACCTCCGTCCATATTGTCTTCCAAGAAAACACACCGGGCTTCGGCGCGCAACCTTGAGTTGACTCGGTCATCGCGGATGCCGCCGATGCTCACGACCCCCCGGACATGTTGCCCTCACACCCTTTTGGTGTCCTACCTCCTCCTACGTAAAAAGGAGAAGAGTGTGTGTAAAGCGCCCGGCGCCACGCTCGCCCCACCAAGCTTTCAGTCTCACCTAGCCTTCAGCCTACCGATGCTCTCGACCGGATCTAGCTGTTTAAAACTACCGACCCGCGATAATTCGGCCCGTGCGTACATAAATCAGTACTATTATTGTTTTTTCCCGAGGCAACGCCGCAACGCTCACCTAACTTAGCGGGGAGCTTACCTTTCCCACGGCGAAAGGAAGGAGTCAACACGAGCAACGCCCGTCTATGCTTTCGCTACACCTACCCGGCATGAGACACACGCTACAAGCACTACACCTTCGACCAAGATGGCACCTTCCTCAACGCAAGCTAGGACGACGTCAAGACCTCGGCTACCTTGAGGGGGGGTGTTAGCACTAGCATCCCGTTGCCTAGTGCTTATGTACAAGGTAGCAATTTGTCATCCTAGTACTTAGTGTTATGCTATTAGCGGTACTATATTCCCTATTAGTGGCGGTCGGCCGGCCCTGCCGGTGATCCTTTGTCGGCCGCCATCTCTCTCTTCCCATTGAAATTGAAATATTGAAATATTTTACTCCAATACCGGTAAACCGGCTTGAGTCTCTGGGCCCCCCCTGCGTATGCCTAGTGGACTTATTTAGCTAGGGGCTAGACCGTGAACCACTAATCCCAACCTCTCCAATGGCAGTAGTGATACCGTCTAAAACATACCCGTATCCAGGTATTTATAATTTTCTGATCTATACGTAATTTTTTTGGATACAATATGAAATAAAAGATGTCGCTAGTCTCCACGATACGCGGCCTGCTCCAACCGCTGCGGGGTCGCTGATCAGCAAGGCTGCTCAGCTTGAGCATGTCGAGGCGAACCTGCTTGACCTCGGCTCCCGTGCGACTCCGGTCGTGCCGGAGCTTGGGGGGTAGGGCAAGTGAAAAACCCCCCTCGCATAGGTCGTCGTCGGTCCCGCCTCGATCCGTGCTCAACCCCGCCCGAGGTATTAGCCGCTCCTCTCGACGCAGCTCGCCACCTAGCCGAGTCTTCTCTCCTCCTTCGGGGGCTGAGAAGAGAAAAGAACTAGGCTGCAGACGGTGTCCGGCTGGCTCTCCTGCCCCCGAGCCAGATTTTCTCCTGTCCCATGTCCTTTTCCCGTCTGTTTCCAACACCTATCTGATCGCGCTGTGGCCGTCCGTGCCCTCCCCCGGTGGTTTACGTTGTTAGGGGGCCGCCTTTACGAGCAGTGTGCCGTTACGATAACCCTAGGCACACTGCATGAGGCAGCCTATCGATAACTGGGTACCGACTAGGGGAGGGGTTGGAAGAACACATGGATCGAGTCGCCGGTCCTCAAAAGATGGTGGGTACGGGAATTTTTCCAAAAACCCCCCGTACCGGGCTTTTCCGGCGGCGGGCGATCCTAGGGACCGCCGCCGCCAGACGGTGCCGCTCCTCCGGCTGCGACCAACCTCCGTCCTGCGCAGCAACAGGCCTCGCCCCAAGGGGAGATCTAAGGCTCTCGCAGGGCTGGCGATTGCTAGCGAGCGCCGTCCCTAGCGCTGCTTCCCATCTGTCCGCCGCCATCTCCAACACCCTCGTCCCTCCGCTGATCCGTCCGTACCCCGTTTCGCCAAAAAGTATTTCGCAAACACCGCCCCCGCCCCATCGTCGGGAGAGTATCTGCGAGTATTTAGTCGCGGAAAAGACATATCGGACTGGCCGAGCGGGAGATCCCTATGCCGGTGTACGGATATTATGTTTTTCCAAAACCCTCCGTACAGGGCTTCCCGACAGCTGATGATCCCGCGGATCGCAGCTGTCGGTACCTCGTTCAGCCCCCTACCGTGCCAGGCCTGGCACGGCTATGGGGTTACCAGCGCCCACCGCGTGGAGGTAGAGGTAGGTGCCGACGGGCCTGCGAGCGCACCCCTCTCCGGGGCCCCCCGCTGCGCCGGCGGCGGGCGCCCTCTCTTCCCACTTATGTTGTCCCGACACCACGCCTCGGGGTGGTTGTCTCTGTGACTGTCCCATTTTGCATGACTGTGACTATAACTACGTATGCATTAGTTACCTTCCATACTAATCGTGTCTGCACGGTTCAACACGTCTACCGGTCGCCAAGGTGAAAGGTACACCGCCGGCTCCGCTACTATGCACACGATTGCGGACATGCACCGCAACGGCCATCGCAAGAGCCCAATACGATTCAGGCAGCGCGGCTTGTCGGATCATTGACTGCGCCATCGGGACCAATGTCCCCCACTGCCGCTCAATCCGTCCATGTTGCCAATGCGCGTAAGGGGCAGTGATCTCCACGGCGATGTGGAACTCATCCAAGAGGTTTCGGAAGGCATCACCTAAAAACACCGTGTCATTGTCTACCCGAAGACGACGAATCGTGTGCCCAAGAGAACGGATGGTAGTCAACATGCGATAGAACGAGGCGGGAGCCTCATCCTTGGAGCGGACCACATCATGCAGCATGAAACGGCTCCGGAAGTCAACCGCACACAAGCTGTACCGCCGTCCTCCCAAGGATGGAACACTCATAGGACCGCAGAAGTCTAAGCCGAGGACCTCAAAGACACCAACATTCCGGTCAGCCGGCTCACGCGAGATACACACAACACACAACACATGTCTCACAGAAGCCCAACTTCTCCGACGCAGAAAACGCCACACCCTCCACCTGAGTGGACCAAAACCCGTCCAATTGCGACTCGCCAAGGTGGCCGAGTCGGGAGTGCCACAACCACTTTTCCAATGGCGCAGTGGAGACCGAAGCGGTAGGATTCGACGAAGCAACCCGCGCTGGCAACCACACCAATGAATGCGCGCGCTCCAACGGAACCACCGCGCCACCACCATGACCGGCATGAAGACAAAGGTGGTCCACGGGATCAGCTAGCACCACAGAATGACCTTGTCGCCGAGCTTGGGTGAGGCTGAAAAGCCGATGGTAAGACCACGACGCGCGACGGGATAGCTCAGGAACGTCGAGCACATTCTCCATCATGGCAGGAATCTCCCCTCCATCTTCAGCTTTCACACTGATGCGGACCGAGCCCACGCCAACAGCGCGGGCGCTGATACCCTTCACTCAAAGCCGGTCGGTGAGCGCTCGATACTCACAGAAGTCACGGCGCACACTAGTCATGTGATGGCTAGCGCCACTGTCGGCCAACCACGTCCACGTTTTCCCATCGCGCTCGAACATGTGTCGAGCCTCGGACAGTGGCCTCGCAGGGGTGGCCGTCACGTCCATGACCGCCGGAAAAGCAACCGGGGAGTCCACATGCGCAGAGTTACCTCCGGTGTTGTAGTCCGGGCACTTGGACTTGCGATGGCCCTTAACCACAGCCATAGCAAACACCACGAAAAATTCTCGCTCCGCCTCTGCTATATGAGGTACGACGAGTAGTCGCAGCTCCTTGAAGAGATTTCAGTTGGTCTTGGAGCTCGGAGACTTGCCACCTCAAAAGTTCAGTCTTTGCGTTATCATGAGACGCAGCAAAAGCCGTAGGCGTTGGGGGCTCCGTTGCATGTGATTGCGCACGACTCTCGATGCGCATGCCCTCTTGACGAAGATCACGCTTGACGGTATCCATGCTGAGGTTGTGTACGTCCCACGTGTCGGTGATGGAGTGGTTTTCGCTGCGCAGGCCCTTCACCAAGTATATGATGATACGCCGGTCGTGGACGACGTCCCCAACTCGGGCAAGCTGCCGTTGCAGTCGAACTAACCGGTTCAGGTATTGAATGCCGCTCTCGCCGTCCGCTTGCGGCGTCTCCAAGTCCTGCAATAGTTCCGTACACCGGTAAATACCATCGTCCTCATAATGATTGACTAACGCGGTCCATGCAGTGTGGCCGCAGGTCTTGTCATCCTCATTAACATTCTCGATAATGGAAAGATCGTCCTCCGGCAGCGCAAGAGTCAATGTAGAGTACATGTGGACTTGTTGTTGAGAGGAAGCGGCACCATCCGACGACAAAGCCGGAGCCCACTTTTCAATGAGGCCAAATGCACGGAATCGTTTCTTCCACACATCAAAATATCGTCTTTCCACGCTGAACTTCGGTAGTTTTACGGAGTCCATGGCAGGTGCGTCGGATGCGCTCTCAATAGCACCAGAAAATCAGGAAAAAAGCCACCACGAAAAGCATCAACTACCGGTGAAAAGGCGGGCAACACGGCTCAGAAAAGGAGACGTCAAAGGGCTGACCGAAGACGCAGTTGTCATTCTGGAGTCTACACAGGCAAGGCAATCAGAAACGAGTCTCAGAAGGTCGGTCAAGTGACGTCGTACATGAGTGCTAGTACACTTGTGGGAAGATGCCTTTCCAAAAATTCAGCCGGACCACTATAGGCTTTCACGAGAAAAGAAAGTGGCGGGTGACAAGCTCCGGAAGCGAATGAAATTCCAGAAAGCGCCAAGCTATAACAAAGGAAGCAAGCCGCTCTTCACGTCACACGAGTCGGCGTTCGGGGGTTCAAGGCTCCAAGCGACACAAGCAAGTCGCTAGCAGCCGGGTATCGAAGTAAAGCTACAAACACAAGAGCCAGCCACTTTGTGAGCCAGCCGCAAATTGAAATTGAAATTGTTTACAACATGTACCGTATGCGCCGGTTTACACCAAATACCGTATGCGCCGGTTGCTGTCTCTGGGTCCTCCCAATTATGCCATACAGGAAACTTACAAGTCAGGGCTAGACCGTTAACCACCTAAATTCAACCTCTCCAAAGGGTGTTCGGGGGTTTTACTCCCCCCCGGGGAGGGTGCGATGCAAGGAGACGGTGTGCAATCAAGGGCGTGCGAAGGTGCAGTGTGCGGGGGGGCGGCGAGAGGTTGTGCGGAATTTGATGCGGTATACATATAGGAGATGGTGTAGCCATTGGACAATGTGCGTGTGGAGTTGCGCAAGTATGCGAGATGTGTCGAGTCGTGCTTTGGAGATGAGTTTGTCAGGAGGGTCGGTGCGGAGGGTGAGGAGACAGGTGAGACTTGCGATGGTGGATGAGTGTTGTGTGCCCGTGCGGCTCATGACGATGGGGAGGATGTCGACCTCGGTACTTGGCCATTGGCTGCGGATGGAATTTGCGAGGGGTGTGTATTTGGCTCGAATCAAGTGGGCTGTTTGGGAGAGGTTGTGGTTTGTGCAGTACTTCCACTCCCCTATCTGAATTTTCTGAATTGATGAGTCTCGGCGGCGGCCGTTTGTGTGACCGACGAATCGAGGTTCGAGGAGACGGATGAGATCGGGTTTGTGCCCCGGGGGTCGTAGCGCAGGGGGGAGAATCTCAGGGGGGAGGATGGAAGGGCACGAGGTTAGGGAGTCGGGCGAGAGACCTTCGTCAACAGCAACAAGGCGGGTAGGCATGTGGGTGGGGTGAGGGGGGTGACAGTCAAGAGGGGTGTGGGTGGAAGTGGAGGAGGCGAATGACTTGATGGGTTTGTTACCGAAGTCTGCAGTGATGGTCTCCCAGCGACCGCCGTTGTGACGTTCCATGAGGGAGAGTAGGAGTTGCAGCGCGCTGTTGTGTCGGTACTCTCTTAGGCCAGACATGGTGGGGTAGTTACCGGCCATATGGCCGGTTCTAGTGAATTGGCCACACATGGGGCAGCGCATGGTGGAGTTGTGTGTGAGGAGGCGGGTGTTGTGGACTCCCCACATGAATTTTTGCTTGTGGGTAAATTGGATGTTGGTGAGTGTTGTGTGTTTGTTGTGGAAGATGAAGTCGGCGTCCTCCTCCGCTGCGCGGGCGAGGAGGGCTCCGTGTTTGGATGTTTGCGAGAGGGGTGTGTGAGTGTGTTTGGTGCTGTGGGTTTGAGCGTCAGTTTTGAGGTTGGTGTATCCGTAGGGTATGGGTTCCCCTAGGGTCTATGGTATGAGGGTGTATGGCCAGGTCCAGTGGCCTATCGACTCTTTTGAAGCTGTGGTGTATGTTGTGTTGGGTGGGTGTCCATCCGCGACTTGGTTAGCTAGTGTGTCTGCGAGGTCGTTTCCTAGTGAGTGGTTGTGTGCTTTAATTTTGCCGAGGTGTGTGCGGAGGCTTGTGTTGCAGCGGGTTTTAAGGGTGTGTGTGATGGCGAGGAGCGTGTCGCGGTGGATGTTGTGTCTATAAGCGGAAGGGCAGTTTAAGTATCCTTGTATGAGGTGGAGGGAGCACGCACCGTATGTAAGGAGGTGGGTGCGGCCTAGTTGGAGGCCTATGTCCATGCGAGCTAGTTCAACGCGATTGATGGTGTGCGAAAGAGGGGTAAAGGTCACCAGAACTTTGATGCGGGAGTCCGAGGCGGGGTGGATGGCGGCTGCTCCTAGGGGGGAGGAGCCTCCCTTTTTGGAACCGTCTGTGTATACAAAGTCCTGCCAGTTCCAAGCAAGAGTATCTCGGGTGGGGGGGTATGTTAGTTGCAGGTTCCGGGAGGGGGTAGGTAAGGGGGTGTGAGGGTGTTGGGGGGAGATGGTAGATGCCCGCTGAGTGTGGTGAGTAGGTGTCGGCGAGGTGTGGAGGTGGGATGGTGATGGTGGGGTTGGGGAGGTGTGTGTCGTAGATTGACTCGAGTGTGTTGTGGAGTGCGGTCATGGCTATGTGTGAGGGTAGAGTGGAGAGGGCTAGGGGGTTGGCTACGAGGTAGATGTCGACCATCCAGCGTGTGCCGAATGGGGTGGGGGTGGGGTGGCATGTGTGTTGGTCGGGGGGTAGGAAGGTGTTGGCGTCGTTGGGGAGGCTGTAGAGGTGGTGGGTATATGGGGAGGTGATGTATTTGGAGTGGCGGTATGGTGTGTGTTCCCATCGGGGGAGTTGAGGATGGTTTTTGACCCTAAACCTAAAACCCAGAGACAGCAACCGGCGCATACGGTACTTGGTGTAAACCGGCGCATACGGTACATGTTGTAAACAATTTCAATTTCAATTGTCACGAGTACAATCCTGCAACAATACACTACATGACATTGTACATGTACTCGTTGCAAAATCCAATGCGTGCTTTTCTATCGGAAGGACGTACATCGTGGCCTCGTGGGTACGTCGATGTTCCAAATCAGCGAGGGTACTGATGCGTAATGTAGTACCAATACCTCCCGATACGTACATGCACGCACAATTAATCTAACTAGCTAGACGACCAGCTAGACAAGATTCCATATGCAGACGAGCCGCGTCGCTAGTCCGTTTGCAACCGTTAGAGAGCCCTAGCACATGGCACGAAGACCTAGCGAGAGCACGTGCAAGCTAGCTAGGCGAAAGTTACTTAAGCCTAGTGCATTAGAGGGAGATGACATAACCTTTTAACAATTCCTTTGTTTGATTACAATCTATTGTTATACACTAACTGTTGAACCATGCATACACGGTCAAAGTGGAAGGTAACTAACGTACGCTCAATTACGGTCAGAGTCACACATACGGATAGTCACAAGGACAACCAGCCCGAGGCGTGGTGTCGGGGCAAAGGAAGTGAGGAGCTGTAGCCTAGCGATAGCTATGTATCGGATTGTCCGATCTAGACATGTACTACACATATCTAGAAAAGCTTACATTAGCTATATGTAACTAATAACTAGTGAGTATTACTTACAACACTGCCCCTATAATAGATAGGTACGGGGTAAAGCGTTGCATAGGCTTTGCGTCTCCCAAGATCGCACTTCGATGTCTTGTGAGTACTGGTCCTGGTAATGGCTTGATGAACATCTTTGCCACCATCTGGTCAGTGGGTAGGTATCGTAACTCGATTGTTCCCCGTGCCACGTGGTCTTTTAAGAAATGCCACTTCATACCGATGTGTATGGTCTTCTTGCTTACCAATGCGTTTTGGGAGTAAGCGATAGCGCTTTGATTGTCCTCCCACATGGTGGTGGTTCCGGTGATGGGGGCGTTGAAAATCTCCCCCATGAGTTGGCGGAGGTGTAATCCCTCCTTGGTGGCGTATGGTGCAGAGTAGTACTGTGCCTCGCATGTGAATTGCGCGACACATGTCCGTTGCTTATACTTGTAGTTGATAGGCCCTCGGCCGACTATGAACAAGTAGCCCGAGCGGGACTTGCGTGTGTTGCTGTCGTTCACCCAGTCAGCGTCGGCGAAGCTTGTGAGTTGGAGGATGTGATCGGTTCCCTCCCCAACGTTAGGCGCAGTTGGATGGTGCCTTTGAGGTAGCGGACCGCCTTCTTAAGGGCCTGGAGGTGAACCTCCGTGGGATGTGCCTTAGCCGAGGAAAGGATGCTCAAGGCGGTGGAGACGTCAGGGCGCGTACAAACGGCCGCATAATGGAAGCAGCCCAAGAGGTTGGGATAGATGTCCTTCGCCACGCCCGTGAGGGGTGGCGAGTCGATACGCGCAAGGCCGGACACGAAGCCGGGGTCCACAGGAAGGGGCGAGGGTTTGCAGTCCGTCATGCCGTGTTTGTCCAAGATGTCACGTAAGTACTTTGACTTGTCCGGGGATAAAGTGCGGGCAGACTTGTCGCGGGTGATGTACATGCCGGGGAGCTGGGAGAGGGCGCCAATGTCCTTGATCTTGAATCGCGCGCCGAATCGAGCCTCTAAGGAGATTAACCATGCCGTGTCGTTGCACGCGCCGGGATGTCATCCACGTACATGGCAATCATCGCGAAGACGGGGCCGGTGCGAAAGATGTAGATGCACGGGTCGGAGACACATTAATGCCAACAAGTGTTGACGAGCTAGTCCCAGAGTAGCATGTTGAATTTGCGGGGGGGTTGCTTGAGGCCGTACATGCAGCGTTTGAGGTGGCACACCTTATTCGTGCCGTCGGAGAGCCCGAGGGGCGGGCGGATGTAAACATCCTCTGTGATGGGGGCATACAAGAGCGCGGTATCGATGTCAAGTTGATAGAGGTCAAGGGCAGCAACAATGGCGAGGATTAGGGGGAGGCTAGCCATGCGGATGACCGGGGAGAAGGTTTCCGTGTAGTCAAGGCCCGCACGCTGCATCCCTTGGCCACGAAGCGAACCTTAAAGCGAAATTGAAATTGAAATTGAAATTGTTTACAACATGCACCGTATGCGCCGGTTTTACACCAAAAGCCGTATGCGCCGGCTGTTGTCTCTGGGCCCTCCCAACTATGCCATACAGGGAACTTACAAGTCAGGGCTAGACCGTTAACCACCTAAATCCAACCTCTCCAGGGATGTTCGGGGGTTTTACTCTCCCCCGGGGAGTTGTGCAAGACGAGGCGAGGGCGGCGTACAGTTAGGGGCGTGCGAAGGGGCAATGTGCAGAGGCGCGGCGGGAGGATGTGCGGAATTTGATGCGGTATATGAGTAGGAGATGATGTAGCCATTGGACAGTATGCGTGTGGAGTTGTGCAAGTATGCGAGACGTGTCGAGGCGTGGTTTGTAGATGAGTTTGTCAGGAGGGTCTGTGCGGGCGGTGAGTAGGGAGGTGAAACTCGTGATGGTGGAGGAGTGCTGTGTGCCTGTGCGGCTCATGACGATGGGGAGGATGTCTACCACTGTGCCTGGCCTGTGGTTGCGGATGGCGTTAGCAAGGGGTGTGTATTTGGCACGTATGAGGTGAGCTGTTTGGGAGAGGTTATTGTCCGTGCAATACTTCCATTCCCCTATCTGAATCTTTTTGATGGATGCGTATCGGCGGCGACCGTTTGTGTGACCGACGAAGCGAGGTTCGAGGAGGCGGATAAAGTCGGATTTGTGTGCGGGGGGTCGTAGCGCGGGGGGGGGGATCTCAGGTGGGGGGATGGCGGGACACGAGGTTAGGGAGTCGGGCGAGAGACCTTCGTCAGCAGCAACAAGGCGGGTGGGCATGTGGGTGGGGTGAGGCGGGTGACAGTCAAGCGGAGTGTGGGCAGGAGTGGGGGAAGCAAATGATTTTATGGGTTTGTTACCGGAGCCTGCAGTGATGGTTTCCCAGTGTCCTCCGTTGTGGCGTTCCAGGAGGGAGAGTAGGAGTTGCAGCGCGCTGTTGTGTCGGTACTCTCTTAGGCCAAACATGGTGGGGCAGTTACCGGCCATGTGGCCGTTGCTAGTGAATTGGCCACATAGGGGGCAGCGCAGGGTGGGGTTGTGAGTAAGTAGGCGGGTGTTGTGGACGCCCCACATGAATTCTTGTTTGTGGGTAAACTGAAATTAAAATTGAAATTGTTTACAACAATACCAGTAAGAACCGGCTGCTCTCTCTGGGCCCCCCCTTTTGCTATGCTCAACTTGTTGTTGGACTTCTAAGCGTGAGGTAGACCGTGAACCACTAATCCCAACCTCTCCAATGGCAGTAACGATACCGTCTAAAACATACCCGTATCCAGGTATTTATAATTTTCTGATCTATACGTAAATTTTTTTGGATACAGTATAAAAAATAAAATGTCGCTAATCTCCACGTTACGCGGCCTGCTCCAACCGCTGCGGGGTCGCTGATCAGCAAGGCTGTCCAGCTTGAGCTGGTCGAGGCGAACCTGCTTGACCTCGGCTCCCGTGCGACTCCGGTCGTGCCGGAGCTTGGGGGGAAAGGCAAGTGAAAAACCCCCCTCGCATAGGTCGTCGTCGGTCCCTCCTCGATCCGTGCTCAACCCCGCCCGAGGTATTAGCCACTCCTCCCGACGCAGCTCGCCACCTAGCCGAGTCTTCTCTCCTCCTTCGGGGGCTGAGAAGAGAAAAGAACTAGGCTGCAGACGGTGTCCGGCTGGCTCTCCTGCCCCCGAGCCAGATTTTCTCCTGTCCCATGTCCTTTTCCCGTCTGTTTCCAACACCTATCTGATCGCGTTGTGGCCGTCCGTACCCTCCCCCGGTGGTTTACGTTGTTAGGGGGCCGCCTTGACGAGCAGTGTGCTGTTACGATAACCCTAGGCACACTGCATGAGGCAGCCTATCGATAACCGGGTACCGACTAGGGAAGGGGTTGGAAGAACACAGGGATCGAGTCGCCGGTCCTCAAAAGATGGTGGGTACGGGAATTTTTCCAAAAACCCCCCGTACCGGGCTTTTCCGGCGGCGGGCGATCCTAAGGACCGCCGCCGCCAGACCGTGCCGCTCCTCCGGCTGCGACCAACCTCCGTCCTGCGTAGCATCAGGCCTCGCCCCCAGGGGAGACCTAAGGCTCTCGCAGGGCTGGCGATTGCTAGCGAGCGCTGTCCCTAGCGCTGCTTCCCATCTGTCCGCCGCCAGCTCCAACACCCTCGTCCCTCCGCTGATCCGTCCGTACCCCGTTTCGCCAGAAAATATTTCGCAAACGCCGCCCCCGCCCCATCGTCGGGAGAGTATTTGCGAGTATTTAGTCGCGAAAAGACATATCGGACTGGCCGAGCGGGAGATCCCTATGCCGGTGTACGGATATTATGTTTTTCCAAAACCCTCCGTACAAGGCTTCCCGACAGCTGCTGATCCCGCGGATCGCAGCTGTCGGTACCTCGTTCAGCCCCCTACCGTGCCAGGCCTGGCACGGCTATGGGGTTACCAGCGCCCACCGCGTGGAGGTAGAGGTAGGTGCCGGCGGGCCTGCGAGCGCACCCCTCTCCGGGGCCGCCGCCGCTGCGCCGCCGGCGGGCGCCGTGGGTAAACTGACTATTTGCGAGGGTTGAGTGTTTTTTGTGGAAAGAGAAGTCGGCTCCGTCCTCCGCGGCGCGGGCGAGGAGGGACCTGTGTTTGGTTGTTTGCGAGAGGGGTGTGTGTGTGTGTTTGGTGTTGTAGGTGTGTGCGTCAACTTTGAGGTTGGTGTATTTGTAAGGTATGGGTTCCCCTAGGGTTTGTGTAACGAGGGTGTATGGCCAGGTCCTGTGGCCTATCGTGACCTATGAACCTGTGGTGTATGTGGTGTCGGGTGGGTGTCCGTCCGCGACTTGGTTAGCGAGTGCGTCTGCGAGGTCGTTTCCTAGTGAGTGGTTGTGTGCTTTAATTTTGCCGAGGTGTGTGCGGATGCCTGCGTCGCAGCATGTTTTGAGGGTGTGTGTGATGGCGAGGAGCGTGTCGCGGTGGATGTTGTGTCTGTAAGCGGAAGGGCAGTTTAAGTATCCTTGTATGAGGCGGAGGGAGCACGCACTGTCTGTAAGGAGGTGGGTGCGGCCAAGTTGGAGGCCTATATCTATGCCACCTAATTCAGCGCGATTTATTGTGTGGGAGGGAGGGGTAGAGGTCACCAGGATTTTGATTTTGGTGTCCGAGGCGGGGTGGGTGGCTGCTGCTCCGAGAGGGGACGAGCCTCCTTTTTTCGAGCCGTCTGTGTATACAAAGTCATGCCAGTTCCAAGCAAGAGTATCTCTGGTGGGGGGGTATGTTAGTTGCAGGCGTTCCGGGAGGGGGTATGTGATGGGGTGAGTTGGGTTTGGGGGGAGGTGGTATATGCCTGCTGAGTGGGGTGAGTAGGTGTCGAAGAGGTGAGGAGGAGGGGTGGTGATGGCGGGGTTGGGGAGGTGTGTGTCGTAGATAGATTCCAGAGTGTTGTGGAGTGCGGTCATGGCTGTGGGTGACGGGAGGGTGGAGAGTGCGAGGGGGTTGGCGACGAGGTATATGTCGACCATCCATCGTGTGCTAAATGGGGTAGGGGTGGGGTTGCCAGTGTGTTGGTCGGGGGGTAGGAAGGTGTTTGCGTCATTGGGGAGGGTGTAAAAGTGGTGGGTGTATGGGGAGTTGATGTATTTGGAGTGGCGGTAGGGTGTGTGTTCCCATCGGGGGAGGATGAGGATGGTTGCGCTGTGTGTGTGAGGGGCTGTGAGGTGTGCGCTGGTGATTGCGTGTTCCATGGCGCGGCGCATGCATTCGTGGTCGTATTCGGGGTTGGCGATGTTGGTGCCTTGCCATGTGTGTGGGGCATTGCTGCCACTAGATGAGAAGACTATGTCTTCGGGGTAGAGGGAGTGGTGTGTGTTAGAGTGAAGGGATTTATTGAGGGGGTCGGAGTAGAGTTCTGTCTGGATGCGAAATGTGTGGCGGAGAGCAGTGAGTAGGTCTTCTCTAGTGGCCCATCTATTACGGGTGGTGGTGGCGGGTGTGGGTGAGTGGATATCTGAGCGGGAACCTAGGCGAGTGAGGAGGTGGTAGACCTCCTCTTCTAACGTATGCTGCGAGAGGTCGGGGCGGAAGAGTTGGTAGAGATGGCGGACGCGGGGGCCGTTAAGGGTGGTGACCGCGCGGCCGTCGGGAGTGCAGAGTACGGTGGTGTCGTGGAGTGATGGGTGTGCGTGGATGGCGAATTTACCGGTAGGGAGCATGTCGAGGTCGGGGTTGATGGGGTCGTGGTTGAATGTGATTAGGGGGTGTGACCAGGGAGGGGGTCCGGGTCCTGGCAGAATGGGTGTGGTGGAGGGGACAAAGCCGGAGTTAAATGCGGTGAGGGCGGTGGGGCCGGAGGGGTCTCACTGATGGTGTCGTGTAGTTGTAGGCATGGGGCCCACTGGACCTCGTGGAGGTGGGTGAGGTCGTGTTGTTGGCCGCGAGCACACCACTCGCACTGCCATGTGGCGGGTCCCCGAGCTGGGCGGCATTGGGAATGTACGGCAAAGTGCGGGCATCTGCAGCAGGTTGAGGTGGGTTTTGTGTGCAGTAAGTCATGACAGATGGAGCAGGCGGTGGGGGAGGGGGTGGGGAGGCATACCGATGTGGGGGTGGATGAGATGAGGCGGAAGCCGTCGTCGAGTTGTAGCTGAATGTCCCATTCCGTGAGGTGTTCCGGGGCCCATTCAACCATGTACTGCGTTTGGCCGTATTCTGTGTCCTTGTGTTTGGAAGTGATGCGCGTTACGTCGCAGGGGGGGTAGTGGTTGTCGGAGGGGGTGAGGTATTCTGTGTCTAAGTGTGTGGTGGGTGCGGTGGGGGTGGGGTGAGTGGTGCGTGAGGTGTAGATGCCGGATGAGAGGGTGGGGGGTGAGCGAGGGAGGTGTGGGGAGAGGAGGGGAATCCATGAGGGGTGTATAGTGGTGGGGGGGATGCTTGTTTGGTAGTGAGGCTTGTGAGGGGGAGGAGGCTGTGGATAGTATCGAGGGGTTCGGTGAGGATTGCGGCGAGGAGGCGGATGGGAACTTAGAGTGGGGTGGTGGACCCCGTGAGTGTGGTGATGGATTTGCAGGATTTGAGGATGAAGGAGGATGAGGTGGCTCTGAGGAGGACTTGTGGCCACGTGGTGATGTTGTTTTTCCAGAGGGGGGTGAGGCGGGGGAGGAGGGAGGCGTGTGTTTTGCGGGGAGAGAAATCGCTGTAGGCTTGCTTATATGTGTGAGGGTCGGTGATGTGTGTGGCTTTGCCCCGGAGTGAGGCGAGGAGGGCGTTGTCTTGAGTGGTGAAGTGGGCGCGGATTGTGGAGGCAATAGGGCTGGTGAGGGAGAGTGGAGGGATGTTGTGGAATAGGGTGCCCGCATCGCGCTGAGCTCTGACTAAGCACTTGAGTGTGGGTGGGGTGTAACAGGTTGACATGATGGATTCCGAGGGCCAGTGGGAGTACGTGGTGGATAAGGTACGGATGTGTGCGCGGGCCATGTGGCCTCTATAGCCTGAGTTGTTCATGACTTTATGTAGGTGGCAAACTGTGAGTTGTGCGGCGTGGGCTTTGAGGGAGGGGAGGCCGTATCCGAGGTCGGAGGTAGGGCGGTGGAGGGCGGTGAGGGGAAGGTTACGTACCGAGGAGACGGCGGAGCGGAGTGCGCGGCAGATTTGTCCTTCGAGAGTGTCGAGTTGGGAGTCGGTGAAGAGGCCGAGCTGGAGGGTGAAATGTTTTCCGATGAGGAGTCCACGGATGACCCTGATTCTGCGGGATTGTGTTAGTGGGGAGGTGGAAAGGGTGGTGATGAGGGATGCAGTGGTACGTTTTAGTTCCAGCCAGTGTTTGGTGAAGGTGAGGGAGGTGTTCAGTTCTACCCCTAGGACGCGGTATGTGTCCGCGGGGCCAATAGAGGGAATGGGGGCCGGGGTGGAGTTGAGGGTGACGAATTGAGTTTGCAGGCGGGATGCGAGGAGGGTGGTGTTGGCGAGGGTGAGGGCGTTGCATGTGAGCCAGAGGGCGCCGGTGATGCAGCATTTGCGGATGTTGACGGTCATGCCCGTGTAGGCGCTGAAGAGGGAGAGTTTCCTGAGCTGGATGGTCATGTTGGGGGTCGAGCCCGTGGCGAGGCTGAGGTCGTCAGCGAAGCCGTGGCCTGGGTATGTGGCTGTGGGTTCTGTGGGGTCGACGTTAATGGCGGGGGGGGCGGGCGGTAGCCCCGGCTTCCCACCGTGAGCCATCGAAGGAAGGGTTCAAGGAAGAGGGTGCATAGAAAGGGGGAGAGGGTGTCTCCCTGGAGGGTTCCGCGATTATTGTCGATGGAAGGGGTGGGGCCATGTGGTGTAATATAGTCTGTGGTTGAGACTCCGTAGAGGTGTTCGCATGTATCGACAAAGGTGGGGGGCATACCGAGTTGACGCATGTGTTTGAACATGATGCGGTGGTCCACGGCGTTGAAGGCGCCTTTGAAATCCGCGTACATGACGTAGATGTCTTTGTTGTGGAGTTTCGCGTCCTCCATCGTCATAATTAGGGAGGAGAGGGCGTCGTGGATGCTGCGGTGTTGTCGGAATCTGTCCTGTTGGTCGCTGAAAATGCCGTGGGTTTCGGCGTACTTTGAGCCTGCATCTTTGATTAGTGATGTCCAGAGTATAAGGAGGTTATTCATGAGGGCGATAGGGCGGTAGTTATCGAGGAGGGAGGGGTCGCCTTTTTTGTGTAGCAGGCAGGTTGTGCTGTGGCACCAATCAAAAGGGGTGTAGGATTTGTGGGCGAGGAGGGAGAGGAGAGAGAAGAGGGCGGAGCGGGTCGCCGGTGGTAAGAATTTGATTATTTAATTGGGGATACCGTCGGGGCCGGGGGCTTTGCCGGTGCCTAGGGAGTTGAGGGTTTTATCGAATGTGTCGCGGGTAATCATGTCGGCAAGGGTGAGAGAGATGGCTTCTATGATGGCGGAGGGAGAGGTTGCGGTAGTTTTGTCGGGTTTGGAAATGCGGTGGAGGGTGGAGTCGGCGCCGGCGGGGGGTAGGAGGCCGCCTTTAATTTTCAATCGGCGGTGAGAGAGTTTGGGGCAGGTGTCATAGGCCGTATTGGCTCGAGTTCTCATTTTCGTCAGCTTATCTGTGGTGGTGGCGTAAAGGAGCTGGCGTATGCGTGCTTGGCATTGTTGTTTGATGGCGTCAGGGGAGAGGTATTCAGTTGTGCTTAAGAGGGCTTGGGCGAAGGGGAGGGGGCCGCTGTTCTTGCTGCATTTGCGGAGTTTGAGTATGTGAGTGCGTGTTTTTTTTGTAAGCCAAGTAGGGTCAAGGGACGCTTGGGGTGGGCGGGGTTTTTTGGCTGGGAGGAGGGGCCAAACTGTGGCGGCGTGGCCCATGTGTTGGGAGAGGAGTGTAGTGAATTGTGAGGCGAGGGTGTCGAGGGTGTCGGGGGAGGCCGAGGTATGTGAGGTGTTGAGAATTTCTGCGTGGAGGGCGGCCGTTTGATTGATGAGGTCGGGTGTGCTTGCTTGATACGTTTGTATGTGGTCGGGTGTGAGGGGAAGTCGAAAGTTGAGTTTGCGCGTCGTGTGATGTGTGTGGGGGTGGGTACACCACCTCCTACACCCCTCTAGACTGCCATCCTCCACACCCCTCCCACATGCCTACCCGCCTTGTTGATGCTGACGAAGGTCTCTCGACCGACTCCCTAACCTCGTATCCCGCTATACTCCCCCCCGACATCCTCCCTCCTACGCTGCGTCCCCCGGCACATAAACCCGATTTCATACGCCTCCTCGAACCTCGCTTCGTTGGCCACAACAACGGCCGCCGTAGATACTCGTCTATCAAAAAAATTCAGATAGGGGAGTGGAAATATTGCACCGACCACAACCTCTCACACACAGCCCGCTTGATTAGGAACAAATACACACCCCTCGCAAACGCCATCCGCAACCATTGGCCAGGTACCGAAGTCGACATCCTACCCATAGTCATGAGCCGCACGGGCACACCGCACTCATCCACCATCGAAAGTCTCACCTCCCTACTCACCCTCCGCACCGACCCTCCGGACAAACTCATCACCAAAACTCGCCTTGACACGTCTCGCATCCTTTCCACCCTCCATACACACACCGTCCAATGGCTGCACTATCTCCTCCTCGTCTACCGCACCAAATCACGCATGACCACTCGCCAAGCATCCGCATAAAGACCCACCCATGCCCCTTCTTGCACACCACCTTTAAACCACTCCAGACCCTCCCCGGGGGGGAGTAAAACCCCCGACAGCACTTGGAGAGGTTGGACTCAGGAGGTTCACGGTCTAGCCCTGACTTGTAAGTTCCCTGTTTGACGTAGTTGGGAGGGCCCAGAGACAGCAGCCGACGCATCCGGCTTTTTGGTGAAAAAACCGGCGCATACGGTACATGTTGTAAACAATTTCAATTTCAATTTTTGGGGGTGGGTATGGGGAGGGGGGGATGTGCCATTAGGGAGAGGGGGGCGGGAATAACTAGGTGGATTGCAGAGTGGTCGGTGAAGTTGGAGGGGGAGGGGAATATTGAGCAAGGGGATGATGGGAGGGTGAGAGGTGAAGGGGGCGTGGTGAGCCAGTGGTCAAGGCAGCCTCCGCTGCGGGGGAAGGTAGGGATGGGGTTGTGTAGGGGTTGGAGGTGGGATTTTAGTAGGGAGGTGAGGGCAGGGTGACATGTACATGTGGTGGTGGTCGTTTGGAAGTCTCCACCCCAGAGGGTGCGGTGCTGCGGGTGGTCGTCTGCCAAGCGGAGGCCCCATGCTGCAACTTCGGCATATAAGCGGGTCAGTTGGGGGGTGTGGAGCTGGGGCATGTAAGCTCCTATGAGGAGGTAGGGGGTGCCTGAATGAGGGACGATTTCTAGTCCGGCGATATGGGGGATGAGGTGGGGGGCGGGGTTAGGACAATGGCAGACTGGAATGAGGCTCTGCGGACAGCGAAGAGAACGCTTGCGTTGGGTAGGGGCACATGTGAGTAGTAGGGTCGGGAGCTTTTGAGGCGGTATTGGGGGAGGGCGATACGCCAACGGGATTTGTGGGTGGCATGGTTGGTTTCGGTGAGGATGAGGATGTCCGGGCGGTGAGAGGTGGAGAGGTGTTCAACATCCATAATGGAGGTGTGGAGGCCGCGGGTGTTGAGGGTGATGAGATGGAGTGGTTGGGATGTGTAGTGTGGGAGGATGGGGGAGGGGAGGGGAGGGGCGGTGCTGGGAGGGACGTCGGGGGGTGGTCGATGGGGGGGGGGTTGGAAGGGAGGGGGGAGGAGAGGGGCGGATGGGGGGAGGGGGAGAGGAGGGGTGGGAAGCTGTTGGGGGGATGGTAGTTTGTGTCGAAGGTAGTTTGTGTCGAAGGCGTTGACGACGCACTGTTTGGCCTGGCCGAGCGGTCCATTGCTGGATATCCCACGCAGCATGAGGATGCCCAAGTGGTGAGGGTGGATGGCTATTGAGCCATCAATCATCTCACAGGTTTCATTGTAGTCATCAAATGTCTGGCGCATGAAGCGGACGTATTCGGTGAGGCACTGGTTAGGGCGCTGCCGGAGCATGAGGTTGTCCATCAAGTAGAGGGAGCTGGCGATGGACCGGCCATCCAACCTCTCACATAGTGGTCCCATGTTATTGTGGCGCAGTCGGGACGAGCTGCTAAAACGCACTTGGCTGCTTGGTCAGCACGCTTGTTTTCACAGGCAGCATGCAACAAGAGTGCGTAGGCGTAGTTTTGGGCTTGCTCTTCCACCCAGGCGCCCGACTCGCGGATGGCTAACTGGGGGATGAGTTACGTTGTTTGAGGGAAAGGAAGGTAAAGAAGCTCCTTTTCCACTCCTTGAAGTCCGTGTGTTGGCCCCATGGTGGGAACATACACTTTCATGGACCGGGTGAGAGCATCCTTGTCGAAACCGGCGACCTCGCTAATAGCGCGGCGACGCCCCCCACGTCCGCTCTGGGCACCACGATGAGCGTGGGAAAAACAATGGCCAAAGAGGAAAAACGGCGGGCCATTAGGGAGTGGGGAATGACCTCGCAAGGCCGGCGGCACACCGTACGGGTGCGGTTGGCCACGAGGAGGGGGGACGCGGTACGGCTAGTCAGATTGAAAGGGGTTCCGTGGGAGGGAGCTGGATACCCGAGATGCGGGTGCGGTGGGGGGGTGGTAGGTGATCTAGGTTGGACTAGGTGGGGGTGGTGGGCTGAACGTCGCGCGGGATGTTGCGTTGCGCATCGCGGCGGCGTTGATGTGTCAGATGTGTCGGACGCCTCCGCGTCCAAACGGGCGTTGATGAGCGCCATTTGCTCGAGCACGAGTGCGAGCGCATTAGGGGGTGGGGCAAGGGAGCTTTGCTGTGAGCTTTGCCCATCAGTGTCAGCATGTGCGTGGGGTGGGGGGTCGAACGGGTGAGTTATGGGTGCCATGGGCGCCCGCCGGCGGCGCAGCGGCGGCGGCCCCGGAGGGGGGTGCGCTCGCAGGCCCGTCGGCATCCCCTCACCTCCCCGTGGTGGGCGTTGGAAACCCCGTAGCCGTACCAGGCCTGGCACGGTAGGGGGCTAAGAGGGCCGATAGCTCGATCCGCGGGATCAGTAGTTGTCGGGAAAGCCATGTACAAAGGGCTTTTGAAGAAATAATTTCTATGCAATACCGGCACCGAGATCTCCCGCTCGGCCCGTCCGATATGTTTTTTCGCGTACAAATACTACTAAGAACAGTCCTACCTCGAGGGGGTGGGACATGTACTTCAAGAGCGTATGATTGCGAGAAGGGTACGGCCGGATCTGCGGTGGGGGGTGGGTGTTGGAGCTGGTTGTGGCCAGCCGGGAAGTAGCGCCAGGAAAGGGCGCTCGCTAGCCGCCGACCAGCCCTGTGCCGGTCGACACTTCTCAGGGGAGGAGGCAAGACATGGCATAGGCCGTTGGCCGGTCGCAGGCGGAGGAGCGGCTATGTGAGGCGGCGGCGATCCTCAAGATCAGCCGCCGCCGGAAAGCCCTATACGGAGGGCTTTTTGGATAATTAAACTAATGTCCGTACCCGGTGTCGAGCTAGTTGGGGAGCAGCACAAGGGTAGGGCGCTCACTAGCGAGCCGCCACGCCGACGAGATACATCTCCCGAGGGGGGGGTAGGCTTGGGCGGCAAGGAGGCATGTCGCGACGGAAGGAGCGACAAGATCTGGCGACGACGACCCTCCGGGTCGGCGCCGCCGGAAAACCCCGTACGGAGGGTTTTGACTAATTTCCGTGCACCCGCGGCCCGATGGAACCGGCTACGGCGACCTGACCCCCCCCCCCCTCCTCGATACCCACTACCGGATAGACGAGACCCTTGCGGGGGGGGCCGGGTAAGCGCGGAGGCCCCAACCTCAACAAAGTCTACTAGGTGGACGCCCGATCAGAGGGGGGAGGGTACGGACGCACGCCGGACTATTTGACAAGTACCCGGGTACCAGATAGAGAAAAAACCGGGGAAGTGAGCGGGGAAAATTCAGGTGCGGAGGCAGGAGCGCCCATTTTTTCTATGTCTATGTGTCTCGGTCCCGCCCACCTGTCCTCGAGGTGACGGGGGACCTTGACAAGGAGGACCGTCGCGTCGGCGGATGCGGCGGTGACCTTGGCGGGGCTTACGGGATGGGGCGGCGGGATCGACGAGCGACCACGCGAGGAGGGGTTTTTGGCCAGCCTTTCTCCTCCTTTCTTCGGCAAGACCGAAGTCACGCGGGAGCTAGATTAGGCTGGCCCGTCGTCCCTCCCGAACGCCGACCGGCCTCGGCCGGTCGGCACCCCGGTTCGGTGGGAGCGGGCCGAGCATCGTGAAGGTCGAGCAGCAGTTTAGTTTTGCATTTCTCGACAAGTGGATTTATTTTTAGATCTGTTTTTCTTGATTACGAAAGTATTACGCTGTTACTGCTTAGGCGGGGGGACTGTGGCAATTACTGCGGTTGCTTACAGATTTTTAACTCCCGAGGAACGTCGGCACACATTGCAGATAGGTGTGTCAATAGGTGTACCTGGTCGACGAGACCCGGGCCCAACTTGCTAATAAGTCCTGTATGGAGAAGTAGAGTGGCCCGAGAGACAACAGTCGGTCCAGTTTGCCGGCACATGTTGTAAACAATTTCCAATTTCCATTTTTTCCAATTTATGGGTGCCATGACGGCAGACGGGTAACAGCATGCAACGGTAGGAACCCCTAGCCGGGCTTGTGCCTAACACCGGTTGCAGAGAAACGGCATGATGCCCCTCGGCTTATAGTCCCGGGGTGTCTCAAAGCACGCTTTTTGTGTCCTCCACCCAGTGTGGGGCACGAGTTACACCCACGACCAGAGTAGGTGGAGGCCACGGCTAGTTCAAGAGGAGCTAGTCGCTAGCGGCTAAGCGCTAAATGTTGCTACCGATGCTAATTATTTCTAGTTGTCTTGCACCCTATATATACATATTCACCCACCAGTGCGCCCCCCCCCCCGTCTCCAACTTGGACCCGTATGCACCTTGTCCACACACGGCGAGTGCGCCGGTGTGGGTGGTTGGCGGTCGTCCTCGAGCAGCTGACGGGGGTGGGTTGTTAGTGGGTTTTATCACGCATGTTATACTGGCGGTAACGCCGACTATATCAGTTCAGTACTAGTTGGATAAAAAACTTGGCTTCCGCGGGACAATCGCTGATCGCAGCTCGCCGAAAAAGTTGGTCGCGTGTGAGTGACTTGAGGCGGGGGCCCATAACATGTTGAACCATGCATACACGGTCATAGTGGAAGGTAACTAACGTACGCTAAGTTACAGTTACATTCACACATAAGGACCGTCATAAGGGCAACGAGCCCGAGGCGCGGTGTCGGGACAAAGGAAGTGAGGGGCGATAGCCCAGCGACATCTCTGTTTCCAAAACAAACAGTGTATCGGATTGTCCTATCTAGACATGTACTACACATATCTAAAATAGCTTACAATAGTTATATGTAACTAATAACTAGTGAGCATCACTTTCAACACTAACAATCAAACATACTCTCATCTCTCCTTCCATATGCACATTCACCTGCAGTGACAACTATAGCAAGCAAAATAGAACATATTTGTGTCTGCATGTAGCTCATAGAAGGCAGAATGCCACACTGGTTTCGGAGCTCTTTGGTCGACGCACGCTGTCGTTGTTGCTTGATTCGCTCGACGTTGATTGACTAAATTCGAGATGGCTTCTCTTGGACTTGGTAACTACGTTGTGGTCATACTGCATGTCGGAGGTTTTAGAGCCTCAAACATTAGACTCGTTTTACAGCGTGAGCCTTGCACCGGTAAAACTTGGTTTCCTGCCAGTTTGATTTCACCTAACAAAGAACCTTTCGACGTTGCCGTTCGAGAGTTCTTCGAGGAAATTGGCCTTACCTTGACTGTCGACGACTGTGCCATGTTGAGAAACAAGCCGGTTCGAGTGGCGTTACTTGAAGGGAAACATCATATTGTTTACGACTTCTCGGTAATTGTTCCGGTGCCTTACGTGACAACTAATTCACGAACCCCAGTTGAAGTTTCGCAAGCTGTTATTGCCCACGCGACCATTAATCTTGATGTTACTTACGTCCTTCCAAAATCGATTGACATTGACGGTATTTCGCTCACGCCATCTAAGGTTGGGTTACTTCCCGCTGCTCAACGTAAATTCGAGCTACTTCACTTTGGTTACGTGGCTCAATGGGAGGCTTTTCGGGACGAAATTTCTAAGCATATGTTCTCTCACGACGACACATCGTTACAGGGCTACTTTGGAGCTCCGTTTTACAACTCTTGATTATGATCATGTGTGGATATTGATCAAGGGGTACATTAATCAAATATGTGGAGAAAACCCGACTGACTTACGCATGGGAGTTCCTGCTCCTACAACCAACTTTGATGGTCTAAGCATAACTCTTATTGAGATGCAGCGTAAAGCTGCAATAATATCTACCTACCAAACATGCCAAGACGCACGCGCACTTGAAGGCTGGCTCGAGGCGCGACCTCAACGTTTCGCCATGGTTGGGATTAACGCCAACTCGTACAACGCTATTGTGTGGATTGCGTCTCAGTCCTATGGACCCTTGAACATTTTATGGGTTAGCCGTAAGTAGCAAGCAGCCATTTCAAACTTTTACGTCTCTCCGGTGGCCGAGATTCGTAACACGTCCCTTTTGCCTAACATCCGGGATGACGCAATTAACGCCCTTCTCGGACTTACGCAAAGAACATGAGTTACGCATTCTACACCCAACTATTCAACGACTTCTTACAAAGGTCCCGACAACCTCTTACGGATAATATTTAGTGTGTTCGGCTCCTCAATGGACTAGCTAATTTTCAACTTCATACTCATGCCAAGTCTCTCATCGTTTGCAGCACAAGGGTTATAGTTTGCGCTTGGTGGAGCTGCACAGTTTTCTAAATGACCTCGTGACTGATTCGCCACATTTGGGTCGTGCTAGGCCAGCACCAACCCAATCTACCGCCCCTAGAGGAGCACAACCCACCAGGAAGCGACCTAACGACAATCCAATGGTCGAGGCGTCTAAACCAGGGTTGTGCTGAACTCAGTTCAATTCAGTCGAGTTCAATAGTTCAAGCCAAAACTGAACTAAACTGCCTGAATTCAGTTCAGACTGAACTTTCAGAAAAATCGACTGAACTGGCCCCTACTGAACTACCTCTAAACAACTCAAATTTCATCCTAGCGATAGCTCTATGTGCTCCGCTATCGATATGACACATATTTGCGCACTATTTACCACAAGCGCCGAACAACGGCCGCGTAATCCTTAGCCTCCTAGCAGCCACCCACAACACATTGTTAGCACTAGCATTGCATTACCTAGTGCTTATGTACAAGGTAGCTAGTCCTTATCTTAGTACTTAGTGTTGTACCAATAGCGGTACTCTATTTCCCCGTTAGTGGCGGTCGGCCGGCTCTGCCGGTGCCTTTGCCGGCCGCCATCTTTATGTTTCCACTCCCTTTTTCCCCACTGCTGCCCCCCTAGCGGGGCCGGCTAGACTACCCGTGTGACCATTGTACTTCCAAACTCCAATACACACAGCACACACACTGCCTTTCCACTTTTCACTCCCTAGCTTCCACTTATCGTCTTCTATGCCAACAAAGTGCATATGGTAGGCCGAGAGGTCGGGAGGGCAAGGGGCGTAGACATCACAACTTGTAACTATGGTGTCAACTACATTTTTCGTCTCTACATAATCACTATATTCATAGTCATCGTTGCTAGACTACTGCAGCCCGGTTCAGGGGCTAGTTCAGCTCAGTTCCGCGCTGAACTGAATTCAGCTCAGTCGGTTTATTAGCCGTTCAGTAGTTCAATTCAGACTGAACCGCAGTCCAGTTCAGTCGGAACTGAATTCAGACTGAACCGCCTGAATTCAGTTCAGTCTCAACTGAACTTTCAGATTCGGAGTTCAACACAACCATGGTCTAAACATTGGCAATGAGGCGAGGAGTCAGGATTTGGTGGAGGTCATGGTCGCGAAAATGGACGTGAAGGTCGTGGCCGAACTTCTCCAAACACTAGCCGCATTGACTTCAACGCCATCGCTTTAGCTTTACCCATGTAGGATCGCAAGCGACACTAAGAGGAGGGGCTTTGCTTCAAATGTGACAAGAAGGGGCACCATGTCTTCTAATGCCCGGAGCTGAAAGGCAAGGAGGCCGATCGGCGCTTCGTCCAAGCAAAACGACGGTGGCAAGGCTGCTCTTAAGACGAATTGGAACATCCGGCTACACGTTTTGGTCGTTTTGAGTCAATGTTAGCGACATAGCCGGTCGAATCACACAATTCACACTCGACACTTCCATCGACTACAATTGCGACACTTGCGAAATTAGTAGTTGGTCGTCGTCGTCAAAACAAGCAGAGAAAGTCGTAGACATGCAACCATAAGTTCAATTGATTGGAAACTTGTTGACAATGTTTTCGAACCTGTGCACGCACGATTTGATTTCACCTTGGAAGTTTGTGCTGATAATGAGGGTCTTGACTCGCACGGTGACTTACCTCACTGTTCGCCGAGTGACTCTGTCATGGAGAGAGACTTGAGTAGGGAAAGTGTGTTCATCAATCCACTCCGGGAGTTGGTAGAACATATCGGTCGTCACTTCGAGGGTTGTAGGCGTACTGCTCCGACAACTGCGATGGCTGTGTTTGTTCTTCCCAAGTAAGATAAGTTCAACGAGCTCACTCGACACTGGAAACTCTACCAAGAATTCCCAGCGAGGACAAAGCTATTTACTCGCCAGTCGCTAGACGATCCGACCCGGCAAGAGGTGGTTGCCCCAACTCCATGGCTTATTGAGCTGTGGTTAGTCGACGCTGATTGTACTTTTTTTCCATTCAACCCCGGCTACAATTCCCGATGAACCCACCTCGGTACATTTATTACCAAATGACCTTGTAGAGCCCATCGCTACGCTACGACACTTTTCTCCGGGAGCTACTGCTCCGTTGACGGACCGCCCGGAAGCTCGCCCCCTTGATTCGAACCGAGCTAGTTGTGAAAACTTTTGATGGCGGACAACTAGTTTTCACAGTTTCCGGATTAGGCGACTGCGCTGCGACACTTGACTTCGTGTCAAAAGACTTCGTAAGATGCTTTTCTTTGTCAACTCGTAAGTCTCAGACCAAGACTCTAGTTCGACTTGCCAATGGTCAACGTGTGACGTCTTTGACGGTCCGTGACATCCCCTTCGAGCTGGCTCACCACGAGTTTCAACGCATTTTTTAAGTCTTGCGAGATTTACGCGTTGTTGATATTATACTCGGTGTACCATGGCTTGACGACGAGTAAGCCTCTTTACAGCTAGGCATGTTAGCACTAGCATCCCGTTGCATAGTACTTATGTACAAGGTAGCTATTTGCCATTCTAGTACTTAGGGTTATGCTATAAGCGGTACTCGATTCCCTATTAGTGGCGGTCGGCCGGCCTTGCCGGTGCCTTCGCCGGCCGCCATCTCTCTCCTCTCACTTCTCTAGTCACCACAGCCGGCCCCCTTGTGGGGCCGGCACGACCTCCGTGTAACTATCCGTTCCCAACTCTAACAGGTTATGGGCCCTCCACCAAGTTACACTAGAGAAGAGCGTGTGTAAAGCGCTCGGCGCCACGCTAGTCCTACCTACTCCCACGTAAAAAAGAGTAGAGCGTGTGTAAAGCGCTCGGCGCCACGCTAGTTATTCATCGTCCCACCGACCCCACGCTTTGCCTTCGAGCTGGTTGTCCGCGACTGTCCTACCATCTCCCACGTAAAAAGGAGAAGAGCGTGTGTAAAGCGCCCGGCGCCACGTTCGCCCCACCCAGCTTTCTGTCTCACCTAGCCTTCAACCTACCGATGCTCTCGACCGGACCTGGTTTTTCAGACCGACCCGCGAAAATTCGGCCCGTGCGTACTTTAATTAGTACTGTTATTGTTTTTTTCCCGAGGCAAATGCCACAACGCTTACCTTACTTAGCGAGGAGCTTAACTTTCCCACGGCGAAAAGGGGGAGTCAACACGAGCGCCCGTCTATGTTTTTTGCGTGCCTACACGCTCCTAACGGCCTTGTTGGCTGTGCTTCTTCCTCGCCGGTCGCTCTCATGCGTCGGCTAATTCTCCCGTGGACGGTTTTTCCCGCTACATGTCAGAATAGTACATTACGCAGTATATTTGGAACTGCTTCATATCGGCAACTCGCCGGTATCGGCACGTTCTTGTGAGCGCATGTCGCTACACCTACCCGGCCGGAGACACACGCTACAAGCACTACACCTTCTACCAAGATGACACCTTCCTCAACGCAAGCTAGGACGACGTCAAGACCTCGGCTACCTTGAGGGGGGGTGTTAGCACTAGCATCCCGTTGCATAGTACTTATGTACAAGGTAGCTATTTGTCATTCTAGTACTTAGGGTTATGCTATAAGCGGTACTCGATTCCCTATTAGTGGCGGTCGGCCGGCCTTGCCGGTGCCTTCGCCGGCCGCCATCTCTCTCCTCTCACTTCTCTAGTCACCACAGCCAGCCCCCTTGTGGGGCCGGCACGACCTCCGTGTAACTATCCGTTCCCAACTCTAACAAGGCATGACGCGTGTTTTTACTCTGATGGATAGAACAGTGGAGAATCAGATCAAGGATCGTCGTCATGAGCGTCCGCTTATATCCTCTAGCAAGATTTAAATGCTCATGCGCAAACGTGCCGCAGCATGGGACGTGACGCTAAATTTTACGTGATTGACATCTCGCAAGTAGCAAAATAACCGGAGGAATTTCACATTGGAGAGGAGCTTATTGCCAAACAACTTGGGCACTTCCGGTCGGTACTATGCGATGACTTCCCGGAGTTGTTGCAGCCACTGAGTGCGCCGCATGTAAGCCGACAGTGGGATCACCTCATGGACACGAATGGCCCAATTAAACGTCAACATCCTAATGTTCATTTGAGCAAGGTAGAATGAGGTCTACCGACCATGTGGTTAGTAGACCTCATTCTACCTTCAATAAACCTGCCTCTTATAGGGACTAAATGTGACAAACACGTCATTTGCTTTCTATGACATGTAGCTTGGGAAGGGGTTGACATGGGAAAATTTATATGAAAGTGGTTGGGGACCGGTGCGTGAAATACTGCATCGCTAAACATGGGTGGGTCACATGCGCACATGTGCTTGCAACGGTGTTTTAACCCGTCGCGCCGACTATGCAGGCCACAACCCACATGCCAACATAGCCGCTTTTCTAACTCCAAACGCACGGGTTTCGGTCGAGGCCACGTTCCTTGATGCTACTTATGGCCCCCGATGGTCTGGGCTTACCTTCGGCGCTGAGTGGGCCGACGCTCGCGTGTTCGGGGCGGTTTTTGTCTTTCGACGGCGAAAAGTCGGTTGTGCGCTTCGAAGATGGGAACGAAATAGCGATCCCCAACGACACACTTCGGGCAAAGCCGCACGCATGCACCAACTTAGGTCCAAGGAAAATACAGAGACCTTCCTAATGGTATAATTTAGCTCAGAAAGGCGGTGTTGACATGTTCGGAATTGTTTTGGCATGACGTAATGCGTCTGACGGCGAGGGGTCTAATGACGACCTAGGGCTTGCGCAGCTCGCTACCGCAACCGCGGCCGCATCGGCTTGTCGCATACTGCCGGATGTGCCGCACGTACCGCCCTCGCCGCCCTCTCCCATCAATAGTTCATCCTCCTACCATGCGATGAGTGCTCCCTCGTCCGATACAAAAGCAAAAGGGAGCCGTGCTGGTGGAGGCACGGGTTGAGGCCGTGGGCGCGGGAGTCGAGGTGGCCGTTGTAGAGGCCGGCGCGGCCGTCCTCCCCTCAGCCGCGATGCGTCTGCACATAGACCCCGGGCGTGTAGAGTCCCCTTACCTAATCGCATTCATTACGATGATGCTGATACGGCTGCGGACTTGGAGGTTGTCCATGAAGAGGACGCCGCGGAGTTGTTGCTCGACGAGCTGATGGAGATCGACGACGAGCCGGTCGATGTCCCAAAGGCAAAGGACGTCCACGATGATGTCATCACCGTCAAGGGTCAAGTTTGGGGCGTCAATCAAGGGAGGTCTATCGACCCTTCGCTGCGAAACGCCTGCAGTCGCTCT
This sequence comes from Tetraselmis chui, assembly GCA_026401115.1. Taxonomy (NCBI): domain Eukaryota; kingdom Viridiplantae; phylum Chlorophyta; class Chlorodendrophyceae; order Chlorodendrales; family Chlorodendraceae; genus Tetraselmis; species Tetraselmis chui. The sequence continues at coordinate 70,847 of JAPMLY010001824.1, forward strand.
GCAAAGATGACTATGCACAACTTCATAGAGTGCAATGAGCTCCATTACTTCACAACGTGCTTCCGTGATGAGTTGATGCCAGAGATAGCTAACAAGATTATTCACATAGGCCAGACCATGGGCTTTGGCACTAGATTTGAGGTCACTCCCGGCGATGTATGGCTTTTCTTTGGCATGCGGATGTACATGCTATTGCATGCATACCATGGTGATCGAGAAGACTTCCGGATGGTGGCTCATGGTCAGTCCGCTTCTGACGGAGCTGTGGTTGGTACGCTAGAAGGCACCTGCAACGTCTATCACAACCTTGGGAGGTTCGGCATGACATCGGTCAGATGGCGCAAAATGACCCGGACATTTTTTTTACAAGTTGATGCGGCCACAAGTGGAGGAGAGCCGGACCCAGTCCATCCAATCAGACGCTTCGAGAGAGCGTGGAACGAGAAGATGGTGAAGACATTGCGTCCTTGTCGCCTCATCACCGTCGATGAGTCGATGGCCTTATGGAAGGGCCGGGGTATGCCAGGGCTTATGACATTTCCGAGGAGGCCGACTCTAGTGGGACGTGAGTCCCACACCGCCGCTGATGTGGACACCGGTATCAGCCTTTGGTGCGAGATGTGGGAGGGGAGCACCGCATGGGGAGCAAGGAGTAGATCACTAAGTGGGGTAAGAACCCTGCAAAGGTCATGAGGTGCTCGAAGCCCTCGCACAACCTTGGTCGCACTCTCATCATGGATGCAAGCTTTGCTTCAGCTAAGTGTGCCCAATGACTTGCTGAGAAGGCGTTCTATATGATTGGCAATGTTAAGGGAGCTGATAGTTGCTTCCCCAAGCCGTGGCTGCTGTCCATCGTACCTAAGCGCGGCTGCCGGGCTGTTGCTACATCATCATTTACTATCTCTAGCGGCGAAGAGTTCAAAATGTTGGCTTCAGCTGATAAGGACAAACATCCAATGGTTTTTGGGGGACGGCGGGCACCAGCGGAGAGACCCCGCCCATGTATACGAAGTTGACCGTCATTCGCAACAACGTTACGTTTCAAGTCAGGTCGGTAGACCTCTACTAGGACGACATCCACATGCAATACCGTGACGCCTTCAACGTCTTCAACATGAACAATTCCGAACGTCAAGGGGGCTTAAGCCTTAAAGACACATGGAAGACTCACATGTGGTGGGTCATAGACTTCTAGATGTTGTTTGGCATGTCGGAGGTGAATGCCTTCCTGTTGTACCGACACTTCAAGCAAGGTGAGAAGAATGCGAGGCAGCACGACTTCCGCAGTCGCTTGACCGATCAAATGCTTCACCATCCCATGGTACAAAAGGAGAGGCAAGAGAGAGTACCACCAAGCCGTGGGAGTCAAGAGTTGGCCATACATGTGGCTCGGTTCAACCCTTTAGCTGGGATCACTAGTCAGAAGAAGAAGGGTAGGTGCCGATACTGTGGCAGCCCAGTCCTCATGCATTGCTCATGTGCCTTGCCTTTGGGGGGCAGCCATACTCCCATATACATCTGCTTCATTGCCCCAAGCCCAAATTGCTTTAGCAAGCACTAAAGGGGCATCAAACCAGTGAACATGAGGTCTTTATGACGAGTACAGTCTTGCAACAGTACATTGCAGGACATTGTATAGGTGCTCGTTACTAAATCCAATTCGTGCTTTTCCATCGGATGGACGTACAACGTGGGTACGTCGCTACTGCAATACCTCTTGGTGCGTACATGTACGCACACTTAATCTAACTAGCCAAATGACGCGCCTAAGCGAGTTCTCCAATGCAAAACAGGCCGCGTCGTGATTCTCCATGCTAGCCCCCTCACGAGCCGCGTATCTAGACAGTTGACGACGGTTGGAAAGCCCTAACGCCTGACACGTAAGCGAGTCAAACATGCGTAAGCTATATGGGCAGAAACCTATTTAAGCCCAGTGCAGTAAAGGGAGGTGACAAAACCATTTAACAATTCCTTTGTTCACTTACAACGTATACTTCTAAAGTACAAGCAGTGAAACATCTTCTCGTAATCTCTCATTTGCATTGAATGTGACATGAAGCAGCAATAGAACTGATTTTTGATAGCGTTTAGCTTCAGAAGGCTAACCGTCACACTGGTTTCGGAGCTCTCTGGTCGACACACGTTTTAGCTATCGTTTGATTCGCTCGACGTTGCTTGATTGACTCGGAACGGCTTCTGTTGGACCTGAACGTTACGTGGTGGTCGTGCTTCACGTTGGAGGGACTAAACTGTCTGACGTTAAGCTTGTTTTACAACGCGAGCCTCGTACCGGTAAAACGTGGTTCCCGGCTGGCTCAGTCACATCTAGCGAAGAGCATGTTGATGCCGCTGTTCGTGAGTTACATGAGGAAACCGACCTTATCTTGACTCCGGACGATTTGACGCTATTGAGTGACGCACCTGCTCGTGTCGCGTTACATGCCAGACAACAACTCGTTTATATCTACTTGTCTTATGTTTTTGTTCCGTACGTTACGACCCACTTGCGTACTCCTGCTTAGCTCGTGCAAGCTGTTACGGCTCAGTCGACTATTAATCCGGATGGTTCTTACGTCGTCCCGGAAACACTTGATATCGGTGGTCTTAATCTTACGCCCGCCAAGACGGGGTTACTTCCTGCTATGAAGCATAAGAGCGAGTTACTTCACTTCGGTTACGTGACTCAATGGGAAACTTTCCGTCGTGCAGTCCCAGGCACTCTTCCCAAGCACTCTTCCATGACGACACGACTATCCCGAGGCAGTTTTTCATGTACCCCCGGTTTTCATCGGTTGATTTTGGCCCTGTCTGGCTTCTCACTCGTGGTTACATTAATCAATTGTGTGGTGAAACACCGACTCATTTACGTGTGGGTACACCTATGCCTACGAGCAACTTGGCTAGCTTACATGTGACCCTTACGGAGACTCAACGCAAGGCAGCGATTCGCTCCCCGTTTCAGTCACGAGAAAATGCCCGTAACTTGGAGGATTGGCTTGAGACGCAACCTCGGCGCTTTCTTTTGCTTGGCATTACAGCTGATTCGTACGACTCACTTATCTAGGTTACTTCACAGTTTTCTTGACACCTGAATGGCTGGTGGTTGAACCGGAAAGTGCAAGCCGCTATCCCATCTTCGTTTGAATAGCTTGTCGCAGAACTGCGGAAGACTACTTTTCTGAGCATCCACGATGATGCGATTGACGCTCTGCTGAGCCTTACGCAAGGCAACATGAGTTACGCTATCTACACCAAGCAGTTCAACGACTTCTTGCGTCGGTCTCGTCAGAATCTTACGGCTGATGTTCATTGCGTTCGCTTTATCAATGGTCTGGCTAACTTCGAGTTGAAGACTCAAGCTAAGTAACACCGTTCTCAGAAATGCTACAACGTTACACTGGTGGAGCTGCAAAATTTCCTCAACGACGTCGTAACAGATTCAACGGAATTCGGCGGAATACGGTTTGCCGCTGGTCCATCTACAACCCCTGGAGGCGGACATCCAGCTCGGAAGCGCAACTTTGATAACCCCTAAGATATGAAAGCGCAATGGTGGTGGCCGTGGTCGAGGCCGTGGACGCGGAGGCAATCAAGGTGGAGGTCGAGGCCAACCTTCTTCAAACTCGGGCCGCATTGATTTAGCGCAATTGCAAATGCGTTGACTCATGAGGAGCGCAAGAAGCACATTGAGGAGGGACTTTGTTTCAAATGCCAAAAAAGGGACACCGACTATTTCAGTGCCCTAAACTGAAGGGCAAAGCAGTTGTGGGAATGGTACAGTCCAAGAAGCAATGATGGTGGCAAGCCTGTTCTACCAGCTAACTGAAGCAGCCGGCTACATCTAATGTTCGTCATGAGACATTGTTCGCCACAGAGGTCGTCGATTTGCCTTCGACATCTCCATCGACTACAGTCGCGACACCTGCAACTCTAGTCGCAGGTCGTCGTCGTCAGACAAAGCATAGACAGAGTCGTAAATCTGTAACCAGACGTTCGATTGATTGGAAACTGGTTGACTCTGTTTTTTAGCCTTTGCATGCACGATTCAACTTCACGCTGGAGGGATGTGCTGATGATGAGGGTTTAAACTCGCATGGTGACTTATCTCACTGTTCGCCGCGTGACTCGATTCTTGAGACGGACTTGTCAGGAGAACGGGTGTTCATAAATCCACCCTGGGAGATGGCGGACAAGATTGGACAGCATTTTGAGAGTTGTCGTCGGACAACTCCAACATCTACTATGGCTGTGTTTGTTCTACCAAAATGGGCAAAGTTCAACTAGCTCACTAAACACTAGAAACTCTACCAGGAATTCCCAGCGAGGACACAGCTTTTTACTCGCCTGTCACTGGAGAACCCAGCGCAACATGAGGTTGTTGCTCCAGCTCCTTGGCATGTACAACTGTGGTTAGCCGACGCCGATTGTGCTTTTTACGACCCGGCTTCGCTTACATGTATCTCCTGTCGACGCAGAAGAGTCCATCGCTACGCTACAACAAATTTTCTCCGCTAGCCACAACACTATTGACTGACCTCACGGAAGCTCGACCGTTAATGCGCACTGAGTTGACCGTGAAAACTCCTGATGGCGGACACCGGATTTCTGACTTGGTGGATTGTGCAGCGACTCTTGACTTCGTTTCTGAGGACTTCGTACGACGCTTTGCTTTACAGACTCGAAAGTCTTTAACCAAGACACATGTTCGACTTGCCAACGGATAACGTGTGACTTCTTCGACAGTCTGTGACGTGACTTTTGAGCTGGCTCGACAGGAATTTCAACGGACTTTTTACGTCTTACGTGATTTACGTACTGCTAATTTAATCATGGGTTTACCATGGCTTGATGACGAACATGCCTCTCTACAGTTTGGTTCAACCAGGATTTTTATACTAATGGACGGCACAACGGTTGGGACTACGAGAAAAGGACTAAAACCTTGTATAAAAGGGACTAAAACGTTGCTCGGATTTAGTCCCGTTTTTTGGGGTCTAAATCCGAGCAAATTTGGGACTTATTCCTTGTACGCGCTACACCTGTACGTCTTCGTACAACTATACTACCTTAACTACTATTTAACAAAATCCCGGAAAACCGTTACAAAGATCGTTGCAACCGTTAAAATATCGTCGAAACTCTAAGACCGTAAGTTCACCGGACGATACTCGACGCTTCCCTTCAGGGACCCACTACGGTATAAAGCATGCTCTCGTGACCCACAGTCGCGACAACACGTTGTAGCTCGACCACCATTGGAAAGAACTGACTGAAGGCGGATAAGCCACTAATTATGAGCGCCGATAAGACTGGGGAGATGCAATTGTTTCCGACCCCCTCCACACAGCATTTGAGTATAGCCATTGACAGAGTAATTGCCGACAAAGTGCGTTAAGCGATCCCCCCACAAAGCGGATTAAACGTCACAAGAAGCAGTATGAAGAACGACAAGACTCACCATGCGTGTATAAGACTCACCGTGCCGGGCTAAGTGCTCGACGGGTGAAGATTAAGAATTACCGTACCTCCAAAGTGAATATTAACCTTTTAGCGACACTCACCGTGCCGGGCTTAGTGCTCGACGGGTGGAGATTAAGCGGTAGCGTACCCCCGAAGTGGAGATTAACCTTTTAGCGATACTCTCCGTGCCGGGCTTAGTGCTCGACGGGTGGAGATTAAGCGGTAGCGTACCCCCGAAGTGGAGAACAACCTTTTAGCGACACTCACCGTGCCGGGCTTAGTGCTCGACGGGTGGAGATTACGCGGTAGCGTACCCCCGAAGTGGAAATTAACCCCTTAATACCCACACTCTCCGTGCCGGGCTTGGTGCTCGACGGGTGGAGATTAAGCGGTAGCGTACCCCCGAAGTGGAGATTAACCTTTTAGCGACGCGGTACTGGTGTAGCCCTCGCGCGCGGAAGTCAAATATAACTCAAATTTACGTAGTATATTAAACAGTGTACGTGTACGAGGATTTGATTTTGGCGAAAGCAAGGATTTAGTCCCTGATTTACTGCTGTTTTGATCCCAAAAAAACGGGACTAAATCCGAGCAACGTTTTAGTCCCAGTTGTGCAAGGATTTAGTCCCACACCCGTTGGGACTACGCTCGAGGAACGACGTCTTGAATGTCTACTAATGTCCTCTACTAAAGTTCAGAAACTCATGCGCAAGACGCGCCGTAACAGGGGACGTAATGCTGAATTTTACGTCATTGAAATTACGCCAGCCGCTGCTCAACCAACTGACTTTCACACTGTAGAGGAGGTAACAGCAAACCAACGTGACAACTTCCGGTCGTTACTCTACGATGACTTCCCGGAGTTACTGCAAGCCGACAGTGGGATCATCCCATTGGAACAACTAGCCCAATGCGACGTGAACGGCTAAACAAATTGTCACATGCAGAGCGTGCTGAGCTAAACCGACAGCTCAAAGACGCCGTGGACGCTGGTCTGATCCGTCCCGGCTACATTGAGTTCGGCTCGCCAATTCTTTTTGTGCGGAAAGCTGATGGCTCGCTACGTTTGTGTATTGACTACCGTGGCCTTAATGAGGTTACGCGTAACGATGCTTACCCACTTCCGCGTGTGGACGGCATGCTTGATGAGCTTAAGGACGCAAACTTCTACACACACCTCGACCTCGCCTCTGGCTTCTGGCAAATTCGCGTGCGTGATAAGGACGTTCACAAGTCGGCGTTTCAGACCCCTTATGGCTTAATGGAATGGGTCGCCATGCCGTTTGGACTGTGCAATGCACCACCTACATTTCAGCGGATGATGAATGGCATACTTCAAAACGTATCCTACCGTCACTAAAGACAGTAAAACGATCCGAAGTACTACTAAAGTACTACTGACGTAAAAAAAAAAAATATAGGGGATGGGTCGGTAGCTCGGACGAGCAACGCCGACCGTCTTCGCTCCGGGCTTGGCCTCCCTATGAGCGATAGACTGGTGACCACAGGGCCCGTCGGACGACGGGCACCGATCACCTCTCCCCACCCGAGCCTAGCTCACCCAGGTCAGTGGATCCGTAGGCACATCAGACGGTACACACTCCAAGGCGCAGCTTTCACAAATTTGAATTCGGTTCACATGCCGGAATCAGCGCCGCCCGCCTCACAAACACCTCGCGTACTACGCTCAATACTACGACACCCCTACGTGTCCGATGGATTACAAAACAAACCTCCCCACGGAGCCGGCGCACCACCACGCGCCCCTCCGAGCGTCCGGACGTCAACACCCGACGCCCGCAGACAACAAACCCAGGTCCCATCAGGCCTGGTCGTGTGCCGCCAACACACGCTGACCACCTCAACTCCACATTCCACCCACATCCAGTACACCACATACATCGAAAACTGCCCATCGACCGCCCTGCTTCTTCCTTCCAACCACAAACAGGTCCTCCTCACGGATCGGAGCCGCCACGCGGGACGCCCGCTCGCTCCACTCAACTCCGCACTCCAACCACCCCCTGCCGCCCAGGACTTGGGCCAGGCTTCGAAACCCCCCACTGCATACCAAGCTTTAAAGCCCAACTTGATCCATATGTCCACATACTCTAACCCCCCTCCCACGTACAGACATATGCAACTGCGGGACCGGCCCGCGAATGCGCCTCCCGCGGACCCCTACAAATACATGAGCTACCACGCGGGACATCCGCTCGCTCTACTCAACACTGTGCCCCCACCACCCCAAGCCGCCCAGAACCAGAGCACGGCTTTGACAACCTCTCCTATCAGAAGACTCCGAACGCCTCTGGTCCTCGCCGACCCCAGGTCAACCACTGCCCTAGGACGGGCCGCTGACTTCTCGACCCACACAGACGAACAGTACCGGTACGATCGTCCCGCTAAGTCCCACAGTAAGGAACAGCCTCGCCACCCCCGCCCCCTCCTGCTCGCATTTGATGATGACATCGTCACTAGCGCACCAAACTCGATACCTTTTTCTAACCTTCATGCTTCCGAGCCACAATGCTGTAAAATTAGATCAGTAATGCAACATGGTGAAACTCAAAAGTCGCTTTCTTTAATAATCCGAAGAAAATATATTATTTACAGGCCCGATTCTCGCCTCTGCACTCACCCCCGCCCTGATCAGTTCTCATCCACACCCCCCTACCCCTGTGCTACTCTCCTACCCCGCCAATACACTAACATACTCACAGCTACGCATACCGCCTGGCCTGTAGCGCTGGCCCGTGCCTTGTCCGCTCCCTCTCGCACGAACTCCCCGCCGACCGGCCGACACGACCCGTCCGCCGACGACATCCACTCTCCCCCGCTGCCAGCAGCAGACACCACCGCCCCGCTCACCTCTCCTCCCCTACTTCATTCTCATGTCGCCGGCTGTCCTTCCGCTGCTCCCTCGCTCTCTCGAACGCTCCCCCCAGTCGCTGTGCCCCTCCGATGTCTCATTCTTTACTCTCTTTTTCTTTTCACTACAGCCCGCCTAATACGACTCACCCATCAGACACTCGCGCTTACCTGCGATTACCTCTCTGCAGACCAAAACGCACTCGTTCTTCCCCCTACTTTTTCCTCACTCCATCCTCCACCCTACTCGCCCGTCGCTACAATAATGACAGCTCGCCCCCTGCAGAGACTAGCACGCCCGACTTGCTCTACCCGAAAGCTTAACCGATCACCCGCCCCCCCGCGAATCTACAGGCCCCGGACATATCGCCCCCCCTTTACAGACACGGTCTGTCAGTCACATACCCGTAACATTATCAGCGATACACGTACTCCCCCGCCCCTACAGTCCCCGCTTCCTTTAGGCCTGCTCCGAGGCTTCTCTCGGAAGCCCCGAAGCACATTTGATACGATATCGACAGCCCCCTGTGTCAGTGCAGCTCCCCACTCTCACTCTCACCCTCCCCCTAATACCTATCACCCCTTGCTTACAATTTTTATATCCCCCCTCCCCTACCCTCTCATATTGTCTCCGCCATCCCTACACTTACCGCCCCCTCTTAAGCCCCGCCCGACCACCCGGTCCAAGGAGCCTCTACTCCCCGACATACACAAGGCAATGACGATCGGACCCCCCGGAGCCTTACACCCTCGCCCTCCACAAGCCTCGGCCGGCAAGGCCGCTTATCATCATTAGTCGCCCACAAGACGGGCCTCACGGCCCAGAGGTTCGACCCCACAAACCCCCCCCCGCCACCCTCCGCGACATCCGACATCACATCGTTACTACTCCGTCTTCGCTTCATACCTCACTCCCGGCCCACTTTACCTCTACCACGTGTGGCGTCAAATTACACAACTACCTCTTTGACTTAAATCTCGAATATGGCCTACCCACCCCCATTGGAAACCTAGACTCCTCCGCGGTGCTCTCTTTCCAATGGGGACACTACCAAGACCTCTCTAACTTATACTGCATTGCTACCTCCCTATCTAAACTCCACTCCACGGCCTCGGCCTCATACACCGTAATCACCAATACCGAAGTCGATAACTTCCACCAACATAAGCTCTACCCTAGCCAATGGACTAACCTCTCTAATAGAGGCTCACCCCCCCAACCCGGCACACCCAACCACTCCTTAATTATCCTCACATGGCAGCACTCTCACTTCGGTCTCCTCCACCTCACCCACTCCTCAGCAACCTGGGTGGACTCCCTCCACAACCCCCCCCCTCCAAACCTCCTCACTCGCTCCCTCGCCCTTCTCGCCTCTTGGAACTCTTCCCCTCCCCCACCTGTTGGTGAACTACGCATACTAAACCCCCCTCGCCAAAACGACACATCCCACGCGTGGTCGTGCGGAACCCACGCCCTCCTTCATACCTACTACATCACCACAGCACCCCCCGACCACACCTATAACCCTCCTCCCTTCGACCCTCGCACTACTGTCTACTCCCTACATACACTCCTATGGCACCACATCTTCCGCTCCACTCCCCTCCCGGT
>JAPMLY010001825.1:0-79797 GCA_026401115.1 Tetraselmis chui
GAGAGAAGAGATGAAAATATACTACAATGAAATGCATTGTGTCATGCCTATTGACGCCCATAATCATGCATTCGTGGCAGCATCGTAGCATCGTTTGCTATACATGTTGCACAACAAGATTGGTTTTTGACTGCATCCACCGTCACCAGTGTACCACTTGAAGGGAAGGGCGGGCCCTAGGAGGGCAATCGCTTAGCATAAGTAAATGTCTATGTGAATTGCACCTTTTCGATGATGTGGAGATTGGGTAGGGGATGGGGGCAGGTTGTTTGCTGTGGCACATCCGCACAAGTGTTGTCACTGTTAATCCATGTACACACGGAATGGCATGAAGGGGGATAGAACCGCCGCTTCCCGGAACGGAGGTGTACGCCTTATCCAAGTACCGCCAAAAGTCGGTACCCGATGGGAACATATTGTGTATATGAACCCATCGCATCGCATCGCGAATGAGCGGCGAACACCTATAGCGAACACCTATAGGTGGAGGGCCAAGACTCCCCCGGAGTCTAGCGTACAAATGTGTCCATTAGTAGTCCTACGGAGGGATATGTAAACACTCCCCCTTAATGGACAAACTCCGGCCGGTGCCCTAGTAAACCCCACGTAAACGCGGAGGGCCCATAACCTGTAGGTGTTCGCTATAGGTGTTCGCCGCTCATTCGCGATGCGATGCGATGGGTTCATATACACAATATGTTCCTATCGGGTACCGAGTTTTGGCGGTACTTGGATAAGGCGTACACCTCCGTTCCGGGAAGCGGCGGTTCTATCCCCCTTCATGCCATTCCGTGTGTACATGGATTAACAAGTTATGGGCCCTCGCCTCACGTCACTCACGCGCGACAACCTGGTTCGGCGAGCCACGATCGACAGCTCTCCCGCAAAAGGCAAGTTTCTATAAACACCTAGTACTTTCACCTTGTAGTACTTTCATCTCATGTCCGCCTGCACTGCCACGGATGACGCTATCCTTAAGTGGAATCTCGCCAAGCGTAAGATGACCGTCGAGAAGTACGGCGCCGCCGGTGGCACCACCTCTGCTCACGGTGCGCTGCTCAGCGACGTCCCTGCCGACGACGCCCCCGCTGATGACACAGACTGCCTACCCACCCTCGAGGACTGCGCTAATGACTACGATGACGACGAGGTGAGTGTCCCTTTCAGCTATGTGGCATTCTCCTCTTCCCTCGCCCGCCCGGGTCGTAACCTGTCACAGTTTTGGGTCGTTGATTCCGCCTGCTCGATTAACCTCACCGCGTTCCGAGATGACTTCGTGAAATTAACGCCCCCCTCCGCTCCCTCTCGCGTGGGCGGTGTCGGCGTCGACGTTAAGGGTAGTGGCTCAGTGCGGATTTCTGTCAGACTTGCCTCTAGCCAGCTCATTCACCGCACTGTGTATGCACTCTACACCCCTGACCTATCATCTCGCTCCGCTCAACGTATCGGCACACTACTTAGTGTAAGCTGGATGCAAACTCACAGCGGATGTGAATTCGTCTTCCCCTCCAACTTTGACATTGGTTTGCTTTTGGTACCCACAGGCATGGGTGTGCTAGAACCGTCCGGAAACGGTCTCTACCTCCTTCCCCACCAGCCGGACCTTCCTTCAAGCCCATCCGCACCGGCTGCACTTGACCCCTCACCTGAGGTTGCCCTTACTGCCCAGTGTGATCCCGTCATGTGGCACCGTCGGTTTGGCCACCTAAACATGCAAAGCCTTCAGGCCCAACATACTCACGGTGTCCCGACTAGCCCTGTATTAGCTAGCATTGTAAACAAAGTTTCTTGCGACTCTTGCTCACTTCACAAAGCCACAGCTGCACCACGCAACACAGCCGCTTGCGCGAAGCCATCCCACCCCCTCCTTAACATGTCCGCTGACCTATGGGGCCCGGTCAATGTCCCCTCCCCACATGGCCTCCGCTACTGCTTGCTCGTCATTGACCACCACACCAACTACATGTGAGTGCAGTTCCTTAAGTATAAAGACGACGCATGTTCGGAATTGGAAACCATCCTCTTGGACATCAAACAATTGCATTTCCGCCATCACTCCCAGACGAGCGCGTTCGCACCGGTCCTCAAGTTTGACTCCGACTCTGTGTTTGAAGCTGCTGTCACTCGCCGGATGTGCGCACACCTCGGCGTCGGGGTACAGTTCTCTGCCCCATACGCCCACCACATGCTCGGCGAAGCCGAACGTCCTTGGCGCACTATCCGGGACAATGCGTCTGCGATGCTCCACAGTATGGCCGTTCCCAACTCCATGTGGTCGTGCGCTGTCAGCACTGTTGTGTACCTTCGCAACCGCACGTACAGTCGCTCGGTCGGACCTAATGGGGGCGTCCCCCTCACACTCCTTACGTCGTCGGTGCCCGACGCCTCCAAGTTCCGCGTCTTCGGCTGCGCCGTTTTCGCCAAGGTCCCCGACAAACAACGTCGGAAACTCAGTGAAAAAGCATTTCGCGGCGTCATGGTGGGCTATCCCCCTAACGCACCCGGGTATCGTGTCTACAATCCGGAAACGCGTCGCATCACCACTTCCGTACATGTTGTCTTTCAGGAAGACACCCCAGGCTTCGACATACAACCCTCCGCCGACTCGGTCATCACCGCCTCTTCAGAAGACGTACCCGCAGACTCACCCCTATCCCACCCCATTGACCTCACATTACCCACACCCCTACCCCCCCGGCAGCCCCTCGCCATGCCCGGCTCCGCTCACACCCCATTCGATACGGCAATATGGTTGCCCACTTGTCCGACTACCCCCCGACCCTCGTGACGGCGTGTTGTGATCCTGAACAAGGCAAAGCTCAAGAGGACATATTTGAGCACCCTCACGTCCCCGACCTTGTCACGGGTCCCCCCCACACACCTGCAGGCGCGTCCCCTAGTGCAGTCGCCCTCCTCTCCGCCCGAGAGTGTGTGGAACCAAAATCCTACCGGGCTGCGCTGGACAGCGCCCAAGCCCCCCAGTGGCAAGCAGCTATGCAACATGAGTATTCCTCCCTAATCAGCAATGGCACGTGGGAACTTGTGGACCTCCCCCCAGGCCGCATGGTCGTTAACAGCATGTGGATCTTCAAAGTCAAGTCGGATACAGCCGGCGACGTCTCCCGCTTCAAAGCGCGGTTCGTCGCCAAGGGGTACAGTCAACGCGCTGGACTGGACTACACGGAGACCTTCTCCCCGGTTATCCGCATGGCCAACCTGCGTCTTTTCCTAACCATCGCAGCCGCCCGCGACCTTGAACTCTGCCAGCTTGACATCGACACAGCGTTCTCTACGCCCCCATCCGGGAGGATGTCTACATCCGCCAGCCCCTCGGCTTCACCGATGGGACGTCCAAGGTTTGTCACCTCAAGCGCTGCCTCTACGGCCCTAAGCAGTCCCCCCGCGAGTTCAACATGCTCCTTCGTGCATGGCTCGTCGACCATGGATGGCAACAATGCGTCTCCGACCCGTGCATATACATCTACCGCACCGGCCACGTTTTCGCCATGATCGCCATGTACGTCGATGACATTCCCGCGGCCTGCAATGATGCCACTTGGCTCGCATCGTTCAAAGCCCAACTTGGAGCACGGATCAAGATCAAGGACCTAGGCGACCTCTCCCAACTCCTCGGCATGCACATCACCCACGATCGCTCCACGCGCACAATCTCGCTGGACCAGTCCAAGTAACTGCGCGACATACTCGCCAAGTACGGCATGTCCGACTCTAAGCCGTCGTCACTTCCGATGGACCCGGGCTTTCTCGCCGGCCTCGCACACATGAATTCGCCCTCTCTCACCGGGGTGGCCAAGGACGTCTACCCCAGCCTCCTGGGCAGCCTCCAGTACGCAGCCGTTTGTACCCGCCCCGATGTCTCCACGGCATTGAGCATCCTCGGCTCTGCCCAAGCCTCACCCACCGAGGCACACTTGCATGCTATGAAAAAGGTCCTCCGCTACCTCCATGGCACCATCGACATGCGCCTGACGTTGGGGGGGGGGGGGGGGGGCTGGACCATAGCCTCCAACTCACATGCTTTGCCGACGCTGATTGGGCCAACGACAGCAGGACCCGCAAGTCTCGCTCCGGCTATCTCTTCACCCTCGGACGCGGGCCAGTCAGTTACAAGTCCAAACAACAGACTTGTGTGGCTCAATCCACGTGTGAAGCCGAGTACTACTGTGCGGCTGACGCCACCAAGGAGGGACTCCACCTCCGACAATTCATGGGGGAAATCTTCAACTCCCCCATCACCGAAACCACCACCATCTGGGAGGACAACCAAAGCGCCATTGCATACTCCCAGAATGCCTTGGTCAGCGAGAAGACTAAGCACATCGGTATGGAGTGGCACTTCCTCAAAGACCACGTGGAGCAAGGAACCATCAAGTTGAGGTACCTCCCCACTGACCAAATGGTGGCTGGCATGCTCACCAAACCCCTCCCAGGACCTGCACTAGCAAGACACCGAAGCGCGATCCTTGGAGGACAAGACCCAATGCAACGCTTTATCCCGTAGCTACCTTCAGGGGGAGTGTTGTAAGTAATACCGTATACGTATTAGTTGCATATAGCTACAGTAAGCTACTCTAGATATGATTAGTACATGTCTAGATCGGACATACCGATAAACTGTTTGACTCGGTACAGAGCTGTCGCTAGGCTACAACTCTCACACTTCTTCTATTGTCCCGACACCACGCCTGTAGGTGGGTTGTCGCCGTAACTGTTCCGTTTGCGGGACTGTGACTGTAACTACGTTTGCGTAAGTTATCTTCCATACTAACTGTGTTTGCATGGTTCAATAGTCACTTCCGTAACACCAACAATGTGCCATTTTGATCTCCATCGGCAATTGCGTTGGCTAATATGACGATCTACTTAAATCCCCTTAATGTGGTTGCATGAGGGGCCCCGTTTGCTTTGTTTACATCCAGTCTTGCATTGTCATGTTCAATGATGAAAATGGGGTGCGCGTCTTTCGCGAATCACAGATAAGCCTAGGGTGCTGAAAATCAACAACAACGTGAAAGTGCTCTAGTTTGTTCTTCATTGTTTCATTTTTCAAACTCATAGACACCTCGCCACTCACACTTTCACTTGTTGACAAGCTTCGAAATGTGACATCGTGAGTCTTGGCAACTTCTAGCAACAAAAAGAAGGAAGAAATAAAAGAAGAGAATGATTGACTCCAAATCAAAGAAAATCGCTCAAGCTGTGTGTAGGCGATAGCATGCAACTCTGATATTATTGTCACCATATTCAATTCCGCTTTCACCATTTGTAAGGACATTTTACGACTCATGTAGTAGCAGCTTGTACTTTGTATGCGCCCAATATTCACTACTTACTTGTACTACTTACATTATGCATGTAAAAACAAACCAGAATGCCCGATTGCACATGATACTCATCGTGTAAGAAGCTCATGGCAAAGCGTTCCCCATATTATAATTACGGTATGATTTCAGCTCAGCTCATCAAATATACATGGTTGGAAATCTGCAATGAACTCGAATTCGTGCAGTTTTCAATTTTATTTATACAATATATTGAAATATCACGTATGCAATATCCCCACGTGTTGCACTCTCGACGCAGCCTAGGAGTTTCCTTCGTTCAATCTGCTAGGTTTTTGCACAATGTAGTGCTTTCCTTTTATCACGCATGCAACTTATGCCGGTAAAGGATATTTAAGTGTCGGGTGGTGAGCCTCGGGAGCGGCGTTTATAATACACGAAAGCGCTACTAATATAATGCTTCGCTAATAAAATAACTTAAAACAAATACCGCATTATCGGTTGCCATATCGTGGCGTTCCCAATACTGCCATCTATGGTTTTACGCAGGGGGTCTCCTTATCCATTCCTCTCCTTAAGCAGCAAAGACACAATATCGATCATGCATGCCAATATTATATATCGCTACAACTATAAGGATGAATAAAATAATTATGTCGCTATCTCCACGATGCGTTGCCCGCTCCCGCCGCTCGTGGGCGCTGATTGACATAGCTGGGCAACGGCACGTCCTCGTCGAGTCGAGCTTACATGACCTTTGCTCATGTGCGACTCCGGTTTTGCTAGAGCTAGGGTGGGGGGAGGCAGATGAAAAAACCCCCGTCGCTAAGGTTGTATACGGCCCAGTCTCGATCCACCCACACCCTCGTCCGAGATAATTATTGTTTCTCCCCTCGCAACTTCCCTCCTAGCACATGCGTCCCTTACCCTCCGGGATAGGGGGAGAGAATCTTAGCTGCAACTAGCATCCTTTTCTTGCCCCTCCCGACGCGTCGATCTTGTCCCGATTGGCTGCTAGCTATTTCCGGCACTAGATGAACCGGAAATTACAGCCCGCACCTTCCCCCACAACATTACGTTGCCATGTTGTGCGGGCGCTGTGCTGTCGCGATAACCATTAACACATCGCTTTGGGCACTCTTGTCGATGGCGGGTACCGACGAGGGGAGCGGTTGGGCGAAAAAATGGGTCCGTGATCTAAACCGCAAAGGTGCCAGGTACGGACGTTTTAACCGAAACCCTCCATACATGATTTTTCCGGCGGCGGCCGATCCCGAGGATCGCGGCGCCTCTAGAACACACCTCTTCTCCAATCGCGGCTTTCCTCCTTGCTTCTCTTGTCGAGCTCCAACCCTCGGGTCGGCTCGACCGCGGAAGCGCTAGTCGACGTCGAGCGAGCGCCCTTTTCTTGCGCCGCTTCCCGGCCGTCCGCCGCTAGCTCCAACACTCTTCGACGACCCACCGTTGATCCGCCCGTATCCCTAGTCGCCTCCACACGCCTTCCGAGATACATATACCCGCCCCTTATGTTTGCTTACATTGATACCCGTGCTTAGTGATATGGGGCAGGACCTACGATGTACTTGGTCCCGAAAAGAAATGTCCGACGGGCCGAGCGAAGGATCATTGCGTTGGTGTACATATACTATTTTTAAAAGCCCACCGTACCGTGGCTTGCCGACATCTATTGATCGCGAGGATCGCACTTCCGGTATATATCTAAGCCCCCTGCCGTACTAACCATAGCGCGGCTACGAGGTTACTAGCGCCCCGTGGGGTGTGTGGTGGCCTTCGTCGCTGCGCCGCCCGCGGGCGCCGTGGTAAAATTTATTCATGGAATTGTGCAATGGGCTACTATGCCTTGCGACTCGATTTTATGCATAGTTGCTGCATCATTATACAAGGGCATCCTCATATATTCATAAACAACTCTCGGATGCCAACTTTACCGAGCTATAACCCCACCTAGCAGTCTTCTTGCTTGTATTTGTGGGGGTTTGAAATTGCGATGCAGTACTTACTTTATCCGGTTTCGCCGATTTGGCTTCTACTCCCCTTGTTCTTTTACCCCCCCATCTACTAGGACTAATTGTTGCTGCTTGCTTCCCGGCTGTACTGCACTTGGGTGGTACCTGGGTGTCGTCGTGCTTGATGACGTGGTGAGGGTGGAGGCCAACGTCGTGCTCTTGACTACACTCCTCCACAAAAGTCCGGACAAGATTTAGCACCTTCGCAAGTAGAAAAATGTAATCATGCGTCGATTTTATTGACAAATATCCTGAAATCCCAGGCAATGTTTTTGCGCGCAAAATGGAATGCACCGACAGCTGCGAGGGGCGAGTTCGAACACTGCCGGGCATGTGTACTTGGGGTTATCGCGCCCGCACCCGTGCGGCACGCTCTTTCAAACAGTCGCCGTGCTTGGTAGACGAAAAGAGTAACGGGCGCACAACAATATGAACGCTGATGCGACTGTCGCGCAAATATAATGCACAGGCGACGGAGGGAGGAGATGTTAGGCAGGCCGCTGTGGGGGAAACGCAAGAAATCGCGTATGTAGACTTACCATCGATGTGCGCACAACCCAAGGGCAAGCCGCTTTCGGCCACAATGTTCAAGCAATCATAACTTACTCATATATGGTAAACTCTTCTTGTAATAGGTACCGTTGGACGCGTATTTTCAATGCGCGTTGAACGCACCTACTCCGGAGTTCAAACTCTTACAAAAATATTTGTTATGAATTATTGTAATTTACGAATTATTCCGGCACAACTGAGCCGCAGTGCCAAGCAACACCTATCGAAGTCGGCTCACCTCCTGAGACGATTTGTGCGAGGTTTGTCGATATATGTTGACCAATTTTTCATTCCTATTGACCACCGAGCCTAACTCCCAACGCGTGCCACGCGTGAGGCGGGTGTGGTTTGCACAAGCACATACCTAAGCATTCCTAACACCACCGTCAACGTGATGCGTCCTTAACGGCCAAGTTGGACCTCGCCCCTCCCCTCAGCCAATCGCCCTCGCATGTTTACAGCGTGCAGTGTTTATCCAAACCTGCGTCATGTGCGTTTTTTGCTCGCTTGCTTTCCAAAAAATCACCCGTGCCACCGGCGTGAACTTCCGTGCTCTATTCACACACCCGCAAACCAAACCTCGCGCATTGAACACGGCACCCACGCCTCCAAACCCCCTCCAAAAAGCCCCCCAAAGTACGGTTATGTGGAACACAGAGAAGTATGCAGCTCGGTATGAGCGCTTGAGCAATGCCCCAGCGTGGCGCTCATAACGACGTGTGTTGTCCATACAATTTCAAGAGAATTTATGGGCTTCATTCGACAAACTCCACCGACAACACCCGCTTTAAGCTGAGGTCTAACCACCCCGGATGGTGGCTTACTGCTTGCTTCTCGGCTCTCCTACAATTGGGTGGTACTCGGGTATCGTCGTGCTTGACGTGGTGAGAGGGGAGCGTGTTCTTGACTAGCTCATGCTTAACATAATAATGCATGTCTGGACTTTTGTGGAGGAGTGTAGTTTAAATGTTCAACACGATGCATGTCATTAATTTTGTGCAGGAGTGTCTGAGGCTTGCAAATGGTCGACGTACGGGTACTTTCACCCATCGAGTGTACATGGTACCACCCTGTACTTCTGGTACGTCATATAATACCGTTAAAGTACTAACCCACCCCGCGTTGCCTCCTACTATCGCTGTTGGTATGGTACGTATCGCTACGGGTATCATCTGTACAAGTACCACGATCATGCGGGTACACCATGTTACGGGTACCCCCACGCGCGGACGACGAATGCCGTGATGACAGATCGGGTACTTTCATAGCGAACATCACCGTGACGTTTCGCCGGCCCAAGCGAACGCGAGCACCGTGGGCGCGCGGCCGGTAAAACTTACGTAGCGACGGTAGGGCTTTTTTCGGGAGCAGAACGCAGCGGAGCAGTCCCCCGAGGGGAAACCGACACGACTCGCGCAACCAGGCACTCGCCGGAGCGTCGAACCCACCGTAGGCCCCTGTCGACGCATTCGGTGATTCGGTGGAGGCTGAAGCCGGCCTGTACTGACCACCGGCGCGTCGATGCAGCAGCAACGCGCACTGCTCTCGCTGCGTCAACCCACTTTTACCACCTCCGCAACAATAAGCCGAAAAGAAAATGCGATACTGTCATCTCTGCATTATTGGCCGTGCCTGGCGACCCTCCCTCGTCCCCCTCCTTCTCCTGCTCGTGTCATCGGTACTGCAAGGCGGCAGCATCAGTACCTCGTCGAACGCGACGGACTCTCATCGCCGTCCTCGACATAGGCGTGGCGAAGGGGGGCTCGTTACGGCCGCGGACGGCGCGCGCGACAGGGACGGTCGTGGGACTAAACTCGACAGCGACGCAACGCCCTCTCAGCACGGGCTGCAACGAGCCACCACCGCCGTCGAGCCTCGTGTCGTAGTAGTAGGGGGAGATGCGACGGTCGAGGATGCCAGTAACGTCGACCGGGCTACTCTAGTCCAGTCAGAAAGTCGTCGTCACCTGCTCCAGACCTGTTGGGACTCCACCCCCGACACCGCCTGGCTCAGCGACCCCGCCGGAACCACCGCCACCGGCTTTGCATGGTTCGAACTCGACGCATGTGCACAGTGCGGCGCGTATGCTTGGTGCGCGTTCTGGCACATGAAGCCCGCCGGCGCCGCGTTCGACGTCTCCTTCTTCTCGACCGTCCTCTCGAGTCAGGCTGTGCCGGGCGTGACGTCAGGCTACATCGGAAGCAGGATGCCGCCTCCATCTCCACCTCCACCCTCACCTCCACCTCCACCTCCACCACCTTCTCCCCCTCCTTCCCCCGACAGTCTCCCACCTCCATCGCTACCTCCCCCGAACCTACCCCCCAACCCCCCACCACCATCACCCCATTCACCTCTACCCCCACCCCTACCTCCACCTCCACCTCCTCCCCCACCTGACAGCCCCCTACCCCCGTTACCCCCTCCACCCAGTCCCCGTCCTAATCCACCTCCACCTTTTACTAAATCGCCGCCATCACCTTCTTCTCCACCGCCGTTGCCGCCGCCCAGGTACGACACCGCATGCATGACTCTGCACAGCAGACATACACACAGACAGACACAGACACCCACAGATACGCACACATAGACTCACAGACATAGACACACACACACACACACACACACACACACACACACACACATATTCCCTTCTTGCAATCGTCCTGTGCTCACTTCATCTGCGACATCATCATACCCGTTGCTACGGAAAAGTCCGTCTTGTCTTCCTGCCTGATGGTCGAGGGTAATCATCTCCTTGAACATGCCCAGCCCAGCCTAGCCCATCCCATCCCATCCCATACCATCCCATTCCATCCTATCCCATCCCATCCCACCCCATCCCGTCCTATCCCATCCCATCCCATCCCATCCCATCCCATCCCATCCCATCCCATCCCATCCCATCCCATCCCATCCCATCCCATCCCATCCCATCCCATCCCATCCCATCCCATCCCATCCCATCCCATCCCATCCCATCCCATCCCATCCCATCCCATCCCATCCCATCCCATCCCATCCCATCCCATCCCATCCCATCCCATCCCATCCCATCCCATCCCATCCCATCCCATCCCATCCCATCCCATCCCATCCCATCCCATCCCATCCTATCCCATCCCATCCCATCCCACTCAATTCCATTAGCCAATTCATGTCTGTCGCCAGTGCGCGGACGCAGAGGTCGTATCACCACACGTTCAGTGTCAGGCGCTCACACACATAAATAGAAATTATATCAGACGGACAAAGGATTAGAACGAAACCCCATAGCATTAACGCATCTACACGTGCGCGCACACACACACGCACTACTGCCTCTCAAAGTCACACGAACGCGCGCGCACACACACACACACAC
Organism: Tetraselmis chui; assembly: GCA_026401115.1. Taxonomy (NCBI): domain Eukaryota; kingdom Viridiplantae; phylum Chlorophyta; class Chlorodendrophyceae; order Chlorodendrales; family Chlorodendraceae; genus Tetraselmis; species Tetraselmis chui. Next base: position 11,244 of record JAPMLY010001825.1, read on the forward strand.
AAATACACGCACACACACATGCACATACATGTACTGGAGTTTGCAAGCTCCACTATTGCGTAATTGATTGTTTTGATTACCTTTAAACACATAGGCAGCGCTTATTGTACCGCCGCAATGGCATAAAGTATGAAAGACGCTGACACCAACACTTTTCATCAGTTCTCCCATGTTTGCACTGATTATTTTCCCTTACCCTATTCACACTGTCACGAATTGCATCTAAATTAAGATGATGCTCGAACGGTGTCATGACAGTGCGTGTGTGCATATGTCACAGCCCTCCGCTTGCCCCACCTCCATCTCCACCACCGCCAAGGTGAGATATACGTTTAAAGATCATATGACCATTTTTGCAGCATTATCAATATCATCACCCCTGTTCTCACTGGCTTAGCTTGGACAGATCCAATTCAGCTGTTAGAATCGATGGCTGATTTTGTATGACTGTGCCATTGCCTCGCCTACCGACATGTGGACGCCTGTATGTGTGTGTATGTGTGTGTGTGTGTGTGTGTGTGTGTGTGTGTGTGTGTGTGTGTGTGTGTGTGTGTGTGTGTGTGTGTGCGTTTGTGTCAACGTACGCGCGTGTGTGTGTATGTTTGTGTGTATGTGTGTGTGTATGTGTGTGTGTGCGCGCGTATGTGTGTCTGAATCGGTATGTGTGTATGTCTGTGTTCATGTTTTTGTAGTTCCCCACCTCCGCCCCCAGACCCTCCTCCCGCACCGCCACCACAGGCACCCCGACTACCCCCTCCCATGTTGCCCCCGCCCGTTCCGCCTAAACCTCCGCCTCTACCGCCACCAAGGTATGTCGCCCTGCCATCAATTATACACATGCTCTGTAGAGACACCGATATGTCCGTCATAGCTGGCTCATGCATGGATGGCGCTAGTGCTAATGCATGACTACAGCTTGGTTTCAGACAGCAATCGGAAAACATACCCCAGAACAGAAAATTTCCAACCACAATTGCCGGGCATCTGAAACTAAGTTTATACAAATATCTCGAAAATTCAGTTTTTCGAGATCTAGACATGCCTATCAGGCATGCAGACACTCGACAGGCGTTGTACCTTTTTCGTTCTGGCTTGTTTCTGGAAGTTCGCGATCCAAGTGGTCTCTTCGCCTTAAATTTAGTATATGTGGAGCTCATTTGACTGACCACTCACTATCTCGACATCTATTGCCATGCACCCCTCTGCCTCAACCAAGTCCACTAGCCTCGCCGCCTCCCACGTGTGTTTTTATGTGTGTGTGACTGCTCTGAATGCACTATAGCATAATACACCCCGTTATGTGACACCGATTACATTGTCATTCATGAGCGCCTGATATGTGTCTGTGACACTTTTCCACGGTAACAGTCCTCCGCCCCCATCACAGAGTCCCCCCAGCATTCCCCCCCCTTCACCCAGGCCTCCTAACGCCCCTGCTCCTCCCCCCTTCCCTCCACCTTCCCCAACTCCACCTCAACCGCCGCCCCCCGTTCCCTTACCTCCTCCTCCCACCTCACCACCACCCCCCGGTCCCCACCCACCTCCGCCCCCACCTCCATGTCCTCCTCCACCTCCACCTACACCCCATCCACCATCACCCCAATCACCACATCCGCCTCCAACTCCACAGTCACCACCCCCAAGCCCCCACCCTCCTCAGCCCCCACCTCCTAATCCACCGCCTCCTGATTCACCGCCGTCTCCACCACCGCAAAGCCCCAGCCCCCCAAATCCATCCCGACCGCCCAGTCCATCACCTCCTCCTTCACGTCCTCCCAATCCACCTCCCCGCCCACCTCCGAATCCCACGCCCCCCATTCCACCTCCACCCTCACGACCTCCCGTGCCACCTCCTCACCCCGCACCACCCCTTCACCCCCCCCCGTTACGACCCCCACCCTCACTTCCCCACGCTCCACCCTCTCCACACCCGCCTCCTCCCCACCCGCCACGTCCTCTCAGCCCTCCACCCCCACTCAGCCCAGGTACAGCCGTTGTCACCACAGACCCTTGGCTCAACGATGCAATCACCGGCGGGGACGCCACTCCGGCCTCCGAGCCCGACACCGCCTCTCCCGTCATCCACCTCCGAGGTAATGTCCAGGACGAGGTGCGCCAGCTGGGGGTCTACCATGATCCAGGTAGAGCGCCCCCGCCCCCCTCCCCCTTCTTCAAAGAACTGTTTACCTAATTGGGGAATTGAAACAGTCCCAACCCACATTTACCGATCACTGCAAATACGTGTTCAGGTGGGTATGCGGTTGACCTGATAGATGGGGAGGTGCCCCTGCACGTCAGCGGATTGGAGGCCATCGACACGAGAATGCCAACTGAAGTCGGGTCGGCGGTGTGCCCACACCGCTTTCCATGTAATCTTCGCCCCTTTGTGTCAGATAATAAGCATTTTTATGAGGAGAATCGCTGATCCGTTCTACCTTGCGTTATCTGTCGCGGCAGGGGCATGTGGTGACATACACTGCTCGCGATCAGAGTGGCAACGTAGCGGAGACTTCCCGCCTTGTCGTGGTGGTCCCTCGCTGCGTGGCGGGGGAGCAACTCTGCGATATCGCCCTCTGGGTGTGCTTGGGCGGGGGAGGATGCCAGCTAGGAGGCCTAGACGCCAACTTGTCGCCCTCACTGACATCTGAGCATCCGTCAGACGCAGATGGCGATCCTCCTCTGTTGCAGGCACCGACGCTGACGCTTCTTGGGGAGTGCATTGCTCCGGGATGTGAGGACGGCGTTATCGTGTCACTTGGCCTCGCTGTCCACGTCCACCACCTGACCGTCCAGGAAGGATTCACTGATCCAGGTAACTCCTGGACGATGCTCGCGATAATGCGATGTGTAGTCTATCATATAGCTGATACCGTAACCCGCTAGAGTCACCGACGCCATGTGTCCCACTCCTTTGACACACGGACTGCCTGCTCAGGTGTGATGGCTATGGACGCGGAGGAGGGCGACATCAGTGAGCGGGTGGAGGTTGCATTCCGTCCGCGGCGGTGGACCACCTCCGCGCCCACACCGCCCTCACAACCGTTCGTCGTAATGTATGCCGTGGCGGATCGCGACGGGAACCGAGCCGTCAGCGCGGTGAGAATTATCTATGTGGAGTGCCACGCGGAGGAACACCTTTGTGGTAAGGTGGGCGGCGGTGGCGATGACGGTGGCCAAGAGGAACCGCTGCACTGCAGCGTGGCGGGTGTGTGCGGTATGACGGCATTGCCCGAGGGGATGGAATCATTTCTCAGCTCGACGGGAGCTTCCATCGACGACGACCCTGGGGAGCTGAGGGTCTCTTTGGCGGGCAAAGCGCGCGTGGTGTTGGAGGTGGGGACGCCCTTTCCGGAGTGCAGCCCCGATGCGCCGCCGGGATGGAGGTGCGACCGCGGCGCTGTGGCTGACAGTGCCGAGGATGGTCGCATCTCATCCAACCATGCCACAGTGGGACCCCCTTTCCTCCTTCATTCATTATGGCGTCTATCCCTGGATACATGCTGCAGCTGAATGAGTTGAGAAACATACTAACCGTCCCAACTTTGAAGAGAGAGCATGGAGGATGAAGTAATCCTGCCACACATAATAACGTGATATGAACAGTCGTGCGTGAATTCGGCCACTTAATCATAGCTCACACACGACGCGCATCATGCTTTGTGGTTTGTTTCAGGTATTTTGCCCCATTGACAGCTACGGAGGTCGTCAGGAAGAAGTCGTTTGGATCGACGGCGTTGGCTCTGGCGGTGGTAGCGGACTGCAGACATGCAAGCTCGACACAGATGTGCCTGGGGTGTACTTCATTCGTTACGACTTCATGGTGATGTCGTCGGGGAGGAGTGGTCAGGTGACGCGGACGGTTGTTGTGCACCCGCGGTGCACGGAAAGCGAGCGCTTATGTAGTGCGCCCTCAAACGATACGACGGTCGCGCAGTGCTCCGTCGGCGGCGTGTGTCTCACGGAGCTGGGATACTACCAGTTGCCGACGGCGCAAGTGGATGAGGATGCCGCGCCCCTGCTGGAGCTGACGTTGCTCGGGGCGTCCGTTGTGGAGGTGCAGCAGGTGTGGCCATTACCCCACACCCTCTCTTCAAGTGCAATGTGACGCTAGCCACAGCCATATATTTTGTCGACTTTTGACAAAATGCAGCTGACGGATTGAAACGTTGGATTGCATGGCAACCTGCAGAATTCGACCTATGCGGCGTGTGAGGCAGGGTCGCATACGGTGATTGACGGCCGGGAAGGGTTCGTTTGCGACATGGGCGCGACGGCAGCGGCGACAAACGGCGGTGGGGTCGATGATGATATGACGGCCTCCCTCCTAGCGCTGCCTTCGACGATGGACGCCAGGGAGTGCGTGATGCGGAGCTGCTCCGAGTACCTCTTTGCGCCGAGCGGACTGTCGCGAGCTGGGATCGACACCTCCGCACCCGTGGGGTCCCTGCTGGTTGTTCAGTTTGTGGTGGTGGACAACGAAGGGCGGCTGGCGTCCGTGAATCGAACAGTTGCCATTTTGCCACCGCCGCGATGCGCCGCTGACGAGTTTCGATGCGGTCCATCAAACGGTGAAGAGTCCCGCTCCTCTTGCTCTCCCGTGCCGTGCCACATTCTGGCGCAGCTGCTCGGCCCCGACCCCTCCCAGCGTCCACCTGCAGTGCTGCAGCTGCTCGCCCCGCCCAATTACTCTGCTGACCCAGCGGATGTCACCGTCGAGTACGGAAGCCCTCTCGGCTGGAGCTTGCTACCGTGCGAGCCAGGGGCGGAGGAACGACCGTCGACCAACTGCGGCGCGGTGGCGCTCCGCGGCGACGGAAGCGGATATATCGAGGACAGTGTTGACATCACAGTGCGACCCTCATTGCCCGCTTCGATGCCTCCACACAGCTCTCGCCATTCCCAGGCACTCGAATCTTTCATCATGGCAGACAAGTACTGCTCACTTGCCACCTCGTTTGCTCACTAGCGAATGAACTGTCCATCTTGTGCGTATTGTTTCAGGTGGAGGAAATCGCACTGTCCTCAGGAAACTGCACGTTCGATACTGCATCGAATGATGACACAGGAGGCCGTGGGTTGCCTCCGTGTCCCGCCTGCCCTGTGGAAGCGGCAGGGAGTGGTGATCTACACGGGTTGCTCTGCCCACCGGGCGTGTATCGGTACCGCTACCGCCTCGTCGCGCAAGATGGGTCACCGCTGACGACATCGCATGATGAGTCGTGGGTCACTCGCACTCTGACTGTGCATTGGCGACCAGGCAGCAGCCCACCCGTGCGTTCCACGGACGGTGAGTACCTCCGGCTCCTCCTGACTCTCAAACCACACATTTCATTTTACAAGTCCATAGAGCGGCGGATGAATGCGGTGGCGGCGCTCCTTCGATCGACGTCGTTCGGCAACGCGCAGCTCAGCGACCTTCGACTGCGGGAGGACATCGACGCCGTGGTGGCGGGGTTCGGCGCGCAAGCAGACGCTCTGCGCGAGCTCGCCGGGCCGTTGCTCGAAGCGGCGGCGGTGTGGCTGGAGGCGGAGGAGGTGGGCGCCTTCGCAGAGGGGTTTCGTGCGTCGCTGACCGACTCCTCATACTTAACTCGTTTGGCGGAGGAGCTGATGATGGATACACGGAGTGCGGTCCATCTCGCGCTTCAGACATTACTCGGCGACAGCACCTATGAAGAGACACATGTTGGTGGTAGTGGCTGCCCTAGCCAGCGGGCCAGCACCGGCCCAGAGGTGAGTCCTCCGCCGCTGTATGTGTGAAATGGCACTGTGTCGAAGAGTTACCTGGTATAGCGACGACGTCGTGATGTCGAATGGACTAAGTCGTTGTGTGTCATGCATTTACTTTCTTCTGTTTAGCGACGATACGCAGTGGAGTTCACAGTTGAGGCGACCCACTTCCAATCCATGGCCGAAGACGGCTCACTGTCGCATGATGATCAGGGTGATGTGCGTCGGAGGCGACTGATGGACAGTGATTTGGGAGCAGAGGCAGCGACTTCAGCAGGGGAGACTTGGGATGATGGGGCGACCGAGCGGAGGAATGGGAAGTGGAAGGGCTACAGTTTGGTGCGACGGGGGTCATCAACGGTGGGAGAGAACAGGGGGCTACGCTATGACGGCGTGCGGCCTCGTTGGGTCGGGGCATCCTCGGGTCGAAGCAGCGCCGTCCTTGGGGGGGTGAGGATGCACATGGTGCGGAGAGATTTGGGAGCCGAGCTGCTGCGGTGCGATGACCCGCTGCTCATCGCCGCCGCCGCCGATGATGGTACCACCGACGGCGCCCACTCATCGCGCAGCATTAGCAGCAGCATGCTGAGCGCGCTGAGCCGAGTGGTAGGGACGCGCTATTATCATTTCTCCCCCGTCTGCATCATTCGCCAGCGCAGCGTGTCTCAGACACCCGAGGATGGGGAAATGGGAGCGCTGCACTCGTTCGGGAGGGACGCCGTATTTGTGCCTGGCAGTTCGATATACAACTCGGGGGTGCGGAGGATGGGGGGCGCCGGGTACTACAACACGTCAGAGGGGCAGGTGAGGGCTGACTCGGATGTGAACGTGCATGGGGAGCCGCACGCCTGGCACCACCTCCCCCTCCCCGGCCTCCGCGACGGCTTCCCGCTGGTGATAGAGCTGCCGGTGGGGGAGGCGCGGTTGAGGGCGTTGCGACACGCGGTCGAGGATGGAAACTATTGGGATGACCTGCGATCGGAGGAGCTCGCGGTGGAAGTGCTCAGCTTCAGCGCGGCGATGGCCGTGTTTGCCTACGTCCGGATGCAGTTCACCCTCTACCCCGACGGCTCCATTCGGTGCGTGCCTGCCTGCGAAGCTACCAATCAGGCGTGCATTCCCACTCACACCTCAACAGCCGTTAAATTTCAATTAACATGACTCTTTCAAGAGTTTCGAGCCATTGTCGTGCATTTCTGCTTTACTTGGTTATATGTGCCCACTTGGACAATATTTTATTGTTGTGTTTCGGCTAGTTTGCACTGATTTCATTTGGTTTGGTTTATTGCCATGAGCAAAAAAAAAAAAAAAAAATTGTAATTTTCGCAATAATAACCATTGGCCTGCGCTTTGTGTCTATGCTTTCCTTGTGCTATGCAACGCCATGGCTGGCTCTCCCTGGGTTTTTGCCCGAGTTCAAGTTGCTGTCAATCGATTGATAGTGTGTTTGTTGTTTACTGGATACACGATTCAGAAAATTTTTGAGAGCTCTGACCAGTTGCGCTTGCATGACATTCAAATTATGCCCATAATTTTTGGTATGTTTGATTTTGCTTGATTTTGCTGTTTGCTCATATAATTTGCCGTCCTTAATGTTAATGTAATTTTCGGATAAGTTCGCTCTTTAATCTGAATAAATGTAATGAAACAAAAGATATTGTAATAGGACTCAATAATCTTCGAGTAAATGCATTCGATTTGTTTAAAATGTCGTTTTCTGCAATTCGCTTTGTTTCACTCATAAACATACAAAATATGAGGTGCTGACAGCTGTTGGCGCGTGCATCCGTCCACAACCGTTCTGCTGTTTGTCAGGTTCCGCGTCACCCACATGCGGGCCGTCCCTGCCATCAGCGCCTCCGCACCGCCGCTGCAGCTGCTCCTCACCACCGCCATCACCGCCGCAATGGCAGCTGCGCTCCTTCACCAGGTCAGTCGCCCTCTCAGTGGCTCCGTTACCCCCTCTTGCATCTCCCCGACCACAGTTTCCATGGATCCACTCCTTTCCTCTTTGACCACCATCCATCAGCCTCACATTGACTCAGTCATGAATCGCCCCATCTTGCTCCCCCTACAGGCACTGCCTTGGCGCGCACTGTTGGCTGCGTCCTCAAAGGGCTGGTATCGATGCCGAGCAAGATGGCGGAGGGCCTCCGTTGGCTCTCAGCCCATAGCGCCAGCCTCCTCCGTCACGCACGACGCCGTCACCAGGATCCACCTAATTGTGGGGGGCGGTGAGGTCGGCGACTGTGCCTCGTCGGCGATTGACAGCAGCTGGCAGAAAGTTAGAAGCGGAGCTGGGGTAGAGACAAACGGCAGCGCGTGGTGTAGCTCGGGGAAGGGTAACACAAAGATGGAGGGTAACACCTCACCCGTCACAACTCGGAAAGTCGAGGAACGACCGAGCGAGAAGAGTTCGTCGTCCCTCGGCAGCTCTGAGAGCATCAGAAGCACAGAGGAGATGCCACCAGGGGTGGAGCTGACTGAGGGAGGGCCGCGACCGCGGGGCAGCGTGGCGCCCGGGTTGATGTGCCTCGGCTGCCTCTTTGCCGCGAGCTCGGCCTTGAGCGTGCACATCCTGCTGGCCAGTGTCGCCATGGACCCGCGCCTGAGCTACCAGGTGTACGACGCCCAAGCCAGCGCACCCGCGCGCTTCTTCCTCCCACGCCGGGTACGCAATCCCCTCATTCTGAAATCCCTCCTCCCACCCTCCGTTGCATTTACAGATGTATCGCATCTAGAGATGCATCACTTCATCACCGTACATGTTTCGGGCAGTGTGTCTCTCTGCTGGAATAAGAGATCAAATGCTGGTGCGATTTCCTTCCACCTCTGTTTATATCACGTTTGGTCATTCATTCATCAAACCACCCACCATTCTTTTCAGTGATCCCATTACACATCCATCCATGCATCGAGTCACCCTTAATTGTTTCAATCATGAGGCATTGCCCATTTCTCATTCATGAACTCATCCATCCACTATAAAGCACACCCATCCATTCACATCGCTGTCCATTCAACCGTCATTAATCTAAGCACCCAGTCCTTCACTTGGCCGGCCAATCGTTACGACTTGATTCGCGAATTCCCCCCTCACTCACTCAATTCCCCCCCCTCACTCGCGAATTCCTGTCCATTCAACCCCCTCAATAGTTATTGTGCTACCCCATCTAGCCATCCTCCCAACCATTCATCCACTCATCTATCCAGTCGCCCATTATTTACCCTTTTACACATTGCTGTCGTCTCCCATTCCTTCAACCATTTACTCAATTATCGACTCCTTCACTCATGCGCATCTCCATTCATTCATCCAACCCCCCGCCTTCACGTCCATCTATTCAGCTATTCATCCGTCCATGGATTCACTCACCTATCCATTCATTCGTTAATAATGCATCTATGAAATAATGCAGCCATCCAATACCTCGCCTATTTACCAATTAATGCATCAGCTAACGAATGCAGTTCCTCGCGCAAGCGCTGACTAATTTCACCCGCGCGTACATCTCCACACTCATCGTTGCATTCTTCCATCCACCCATTCATTCCTCCCCACATCCATTTATTCGTCCTCTAGATTTTCGTATCTCTACCCATTTTGTTCAAGCATTTATTCACTGCAGGAGGAAACGGATGGGGTGGGACCCGCGGACACCTGCCCTGGCTGCCCTGACCGTTGGAAGCTGCCCTCAAACCTCACCGGCATTCAGGTAAATGGGCAAGCCTGCATGGATGGACCGGAATGCACTGCACATATGAGACTGTCTTTTCGGGTGTTGATGTGTTGCTGTACCACTGTGTGTGTGTTGTTCGGCAGGATATGTCTTCTGACTTGCAACGAATGCGGTCGCTGGTGAGCGCACACGACGGCCTCCACTTTCTCTCCGGCGCCGGTCTGGTACTGAGCATCTGGCTGCTGCTTCACCACTGGTCGTGGCAGCCGCGGGTGGGCGTCATCCTCCGCACGCTGGCCGGAGCAGCGGGCGACCTTGTGGTGCTGGCCATCGTCGCGCTCGGCACCATTTTCCTCTTTGCCGCCCTCGGACACGTCCTCCTCGGCGATGTCTACGGCAGCTTCTCAACCTTCCAGGGCGCCGTGTATGAGCTCCTCGTCGTCTCCCTCACTGGCAAGAACCCTACGCCACCCTCAAATGACTATACGCCGCATTTTGCTAATCAATGGAGCTGTTGTCTCCCGGTTAATTCGATGTACGCTGTGATTTGTGCCCATCAATGAACGCACGCGTTTTTCACTCTGCCACAAGCGCATATATATGTTTTGACGCACTCCTGCCTTGTGGGGAGGTGACGACGGAGAGTGGTGTTGCGATGGATGCGCAGGTGGGGGTATGTCTGGCATTCACCAGGCAGTTGCAGACCGCGGACGGGAGCAACTGGCGACGGTATTGATCTTGCAGCGCGCCTACTATGTGGTGGTCGTCCTCCTGCTCGTCCTCATGATCCCCTCCTTCCTCTTTGCGCTGCTTGTGTGGCAGAGCCCCGGCAGCCAAATGCTGGTGATCTGCCGTTCATTCCCATCCTCCTGTCGCAGAGCACATGCTGCCGCCCTGTAGTCGACATTGTGGGGTTGTAGTTAGTTTACGTTTGACGATGCCATGAATGTTTTGGTCGTCATGCAGAGTAAGAAGGCGCCCTCGATCCTGCGCGAGCTGAGTGGCGTCTTTCACGACGGGGTGGCTCGAGTTAGACGTCGTCACCCGCGCCCCGTCATCGCCGCCTCCCTTCGCAACATCGGCAGCAGAAAGCTGCTCGCCAGCAGCAAACGCATGCGCGCTGCCTCTGAGTCTACCGCCCCCGAGGAAGGCAAACGTTTGGCGACGTTGGAGGCCGCCTCGGACTCTTTCACCTCTATCTCCAGACAGTTGCTGCGCGGGTCTACCGATGATGGCCCTGTTGGCGTCGGTAACAGGGAGGGGATGAGTTGGAGGGCGGTGACGGGACGGCAGACCGGCAACAACTCCCCATTGGCAAGTCGAGAGGCGAGTGTCGCGTCGGTGAGAGCCCTTTCAGCGCCCGTCACACAGGCAGACATGGCTTCCCACGTCACAGCAGTTATCAGTCATTCGTGCTGCGACAGTACTGCCGAACCTTATTGCGTGTTTGTGTGATGTGCACTGGGGAAGTACGTCTTCTATGCGGCGCAATTGTGTGTTTGGGGGGTAATCAGATTGCGTATTGTCAACAATTGGATAAATGATGTGATGGTGGATATAGGAAGGAAGAAGATAATTGACGGATGGATAGGGAATAAAAGGGGTGGTGCATACGGGTACAAAGTGAGGGAATTAAAAACGGATGATTGGGTGGATAGTGGGTCAGTGAGCTTTTGGATTGGGAGAGTGTCTGAATTACTGCGTGTGCGTGGTGGTTGATGAAAGGACGGATGGGTGGGTGTATGGATGAATGAACGAGTGAATGAATGAATGGTGGGTAATGAATAAATGGATGGATGGATGGATGATGGATGGATGGATATGCTGAAAGCGATTGTGTATATGAGTGAATGGATGGATGGATGGGGGGAGGGGTATATGGCTGGCTTGATAAGTGATTGGAAACTGTGGGTTGGATGGACTGAAAATGCGTGGATGATTTGATGATGGAATGGGGAGTCGAACGGCCAAATTGAAGCGCGTGCGCGAATGGATTTCCTAGTAGTTGAATGGATGCTGGAGGGAAGGGATAGGAAACAACTAAATGCTTGTATGAATGCAAGTATGAAATGTCTGAAACGTTTGAACCATTGAGTGATTGATTCCTTATATAGTTGATAAAGGGATGACTTCCGTGTTCCATGAATGTGTGAATTCGGAATTAGTTGATGGATGGATGGATATGTGGGTCATTTTATCCATGGGTGGCGGGCCTTACGACGACATTGCATATTTACCCTTTTACACATTGCTGTCGTCTCCCATTCCTTCAACCATTTACTCAATTATCGACTCCTTCACTCATGCGCATCTCCATTCATTCATCCAACCCCCCGCCTTCACGTCCATCTATTCAGCTATTCATCCGTCCATGGATTCACTCACCTATCCATTCATTCGTTAATAATGCATCTATGAAATAATGCAGCCATCCAATACCTCGCCTATTTACCAATTAATGCATCAGCTAACGAATGCAGTTCCTCGCGCAAGCGCTGACTAATTTCACCCGCGCGTACATCTCCACACTCATCGTTGCATTCTTCCATCCACCCATTCATTCCTCCCCACATCCATTTATTCGTCCTCTAGATTTTCGTATCTCTACCCATTTTGTTCAAGCATTTATTCACTGCAGGAGGAAACGGATGGGGTGGGACCCGCGGACACCTGCCCTGGCTGCCCTGACCGTTGGAAGCTGCCCTCAAACCTCACCGGCATTCAGGTAAATGGGCAAGCCTGCATGGATGGACCGGAATGCACTGCACATATGAGACTGTCTTTTCGGGTGTTGATGTGTTGCTGTACCACTGTGTGTGTGTTGTTCGGCAGGATATGTCTTCTGACTTGCAACGAATGCGGTCGCTGGTGAGCGCACACGACGGCCTCCACTTTCTCTCCGGCGCCGGTCTGGTACTGAGCATCTGGCTGCTGCTTCACCACTGGTCGTGGCAGCCGCGGGTGGGCGTCATCCTCCGCACGCTGGCCGGAGCAGCGGGCGACCTTGTGGTGCTGGCCATCGTCGCGCTCGGCACCATTTTCCTCTTTGCCGCCCTCGGACACGTCCTCCTCGGCGATGTCTACGGCAGCTTCTCAACCTTCCAGGGCGCCGTGTATGAGCTCCTCGTCGTCTCCCTCACTGGCAAGAACCCTACGCCACCCTCAAATGACTATACGCCGCATTTTGCTAATCAATGGAGCTGTTGTCTCCCGGTTAATTCGATGTACGCTGTGATTTGTGCCCATCAATGAACGCACGCGTTTTTCACTCTGCCACAAGCGCATATATATGTTTTGACGCACTCCTGCCTTGTGGGGAGGTGACGACGGAGAGTGGTGTTGCGATGGATGCGCAGGTGGGGGTATGTCTGGCATTCACCAGGCAGTTGCAGACCGCGGACGGGAGCAACTGGCGACGGTATTGATCTTGCAGCGCGCCTACTATGTGGTGGTCGTCCTCCTGCTCGTCCTCATGATCCCCTCCTTCCTCTTTGCGCTGCTTGTGTGGCAGAGCCCCGGCAGCCAAATGCTGGTGATCTGCCGTTCATTCCCATCCTCCTGTCGCAGAGCACATGCTGCCGCCCTGTAGTCGACATTGTGGGGTTGTAGTTAGTTTACGTTTGACGATGCCATGAATGTTTTGGTCGTCATGCAGAGTAAGAAGGCGCCCTCGATCCTGCGCGAGCTGAGTGGCGTCTTTCACGACGGGGTGGCTCGAGTTAGACGTCGTCACCCGCGCCCCGTCATCGCCGCCTCCCTTCGCAACATCGGCAGCAGAAAGCTGCTCGCCAGCAGCAAACGCATGCGCGCTGCCTCTGAGTCTACCGCCCCCGAGGAAGGCAAACGTTTGGCGACGTTGGAGGCCGCCTCGGACTCTTTCACCTCTATCTCCAGACAGTTGCTGCGCGGGTCTACCGATGATGGCCCTGTTGGCGTCGGTAACAGGGAGGGGATGAGTTGGAGGGCGGTGACGGGACGGCAGACCGGCAACAACTCCCCATTGGCAAGTCGAGAGGCGAGTGTCGCGTCGGTGAGAGCCCTTTCAGCGCCCGTCACACAGGCAGACATGGCTTCCCACGTCACAGCAGTTATCAGTCATTCGTGCTGCGACAGTACTGCCGAACCTTATTGCGTGTTTGTGTGATGTGCACTGGGGAAGTACGTCTTCTATGCGGCGCAATTGTGTGTTTGGGGGGTAATCAGATTGCGTATTGTCAACAATTGGATAAATGATGTGATGGTGGATATAGGAAGGAAGAAGATAATTGACGGATGGATAGGGAATAAAAGGGGTGGTGCATACGGGTACAAAGTGAGGGAATTAAAAACGGATGATTGGGTGGATAGTGGGTCAGTGAGCTTTTGGATTGGGAGAGTGTCTGAATTACTGCGTGTGCGTGGTGGTTGATGAAAGGACGGATGGGTGGGTGTATGGATGAATGAACGAGTGAATGAATGAATGGTGGGTAATGAATAAATGGATGGATGGATGGATGATGGATGGATGGATATGCTGAAAGCGATTGTGTATATGAGTGAATGGATGGATGGATGGGGGGAGGGGTATATGGCTGGCTTGATAAGTGATTGGAAACTGTGGGTTGGATGGACTGAAAATGCGTGGATGATTTGATGATGGAATGGGGAGTCGAACGGCCAAATTGAAGCGCGTGCGCGAATGGATTTCCTAGTAGTTGAATGGATGCTGGAGGGAAGGGATAGGAAACAACTAAATGCTTGTATGAATGCAAGTATGAAATGTCTGAAACGTTTGAACCATTGAGTGATTGATTCCTTATATAGTTGATAAAGGGATGACTTCCGTGTTCCATGAATGTGTGAATTCGGAATTAGTTGATGGATGGATGGATATGTGGGTCATTTTATCCATGGGTGGCGGGCCTTACGACGACATTGCATAGACCGACCAATCACCCGAGTCGACTCTCTGCAGTTTATTTGGCACTGACTGAGCGCCGTCTGGACGCTCAACAGATGTCTTCACAAACCAGCGCGATGCTGCAGCGAAGGGAGGCCTCCGCCCGCTCCATCGCCTCGCACCTCATCCAAGCGCACCGCGTCTGCTCCGCGACGTCTGTGGCGGGGCGGGCCGGCAGCTTTGTTGAAGGCAGCGGCGGCAGCAATGTCAGTAGCAGCGGCAGCCGTCAGTCATCAGGCAGCCCGCTCCGTCACATAACGCGGCCAATGATTCGCCCACCCCTCGCCAACATCGCACGCCTCGCGGCAGCGCAGCGAGCGGACGCAGATGGCACTCACGCCCCCTCCCTTCCCTTTCCACCCAATAGAAGCAGCGATATCGTGTCACACGTTCGCTCTCGGGTCTCCTCGTCGGATAGCGAAGCGCCCCCAGCCGTGGTGGGTCGATCCCTGCAGCCATTGCAAGGGCACTTGCCCCGACGTGAGGGCGCCCCCAAGGGACAAGGGCAATGCACACAGCGCGTGGTTCAGAACCCTTACGCCACCATGAAGCGGCTGCCAGTCGAGGAGGAGGTGCGTCGTGGCTGGGTTGGTGATGAGCAGGGTGAAGGGTCGCGCATGCAGCGCGTTGTTCAAAACCCTTACGCCACAATGAAACGGCTGCCGGTCGTTGAGGTGGAAGAGGGTCGAGGAGGCAAAGGGGTGACAATGGTGTCGACACGAGACAATGACGCGCCTGCCTTATCGTCCAGACTGCGGCCGGTAGTACGTCGAATTGGGCACCTGCTGGCGATGGGTGTGGCTGCGGGCAGCGGACGGTCGCTTCAAGGATGGAACGAAGGCGGCAATTGGGGGGAGGAGGGTGGGGCGGGGGAGGAGGAATGGCTGGTGGGCGCGGCGGCTGACATCTTGGCACGCAGATTAGGAGAGGGGCAGAAGAGCCTGCTAGCGGTCAGTCGCCCATTCAACCTTTTCCCACTTTCTTTCCACATACAATGAAGTACACACACACACACACACACACACACACTGAAAGTCACGCATACACATACATATGCCCCCACCCCCACCATCACCACCACCACTACGCAAGCACCCCCCCCCCCCGTTCACTTCACAAACACCCCCATTCATAGTTCTCCCCATAGTCATCCACCCACCCAATTCACTGAAGCACCCATGCACGCTTACACACACTCACACACAGACCAACCAACGCACGCTCGCACACACCCATGTACTCATTCCCACCCAAGCACCCAGGTACGCACAACCGGCACAATCTTAGCAATCTCTTTGGGTAGTCCCTTCTCTTATTATCAGCATTTGTCATTGGTTGAGCGATGTTGTTCATTCGTATACGTATAATCGCACTATTTATCAATATTCTGTCTCCTTTCGCGCGCGGGTGTGTGTGTGTGTGTGTGTGTGTGTGTGTGTTATCGTTTATTGGAGGGAAGGATATGGGTGGGTGTTAAAATGATTTTGTATTGTGCTTGATTGCGCTCTTGCAGAAGCTACGGCAGCATCAGGAAAGCCCTCTGACTAGCATGTTGAGTGTTGTGAACGAGAGCATTGCGTTGATCGAGGCGCAAACAGAGACGTTGCAAAGGCTGGGCGACGAGGTGACTGAGATGGCAGCGTCGTTGGAGCCGCTCTTACTCGCCCTCTCACCGCAAACCCCCCCATCAATAACGTCTATCGAATGTCGCGCCGTGACCCCTGGCGGTATTGGCATCACGGACGCCTCCCTCGCCGTCAGCCCAGTGTCCTTGCTGGCCGCCAATGCACAGGTCCACCCTCAGCCAGTTGATCACGACCTCAGTTCAGCCGACATGCTCGTCTTTCCAATGGACGACGACGACGAAGACGACATTAAGGCCGCCGTCAGCAGTGGCGTCGATGTCGGTGGCCCACGTCGCATTCGACTTGCTAGACGACGCGATGAACACCCGCCCACTGCGCTTCTATCTCGAACACGTCCTCGGTCGGCTGGCGGCACTGGGACAATAGTAGAGGGCTGCGATGAAAGTGCCGGGAGTGACACTGCTCGGAGAGAACATAAAAATGACAACGACGTCGATATCGTGCGACCCGGGGGAAGCTACTGCGAGGGTTCCTTTACACCTTCAACCGCAACAGCGTCCTATCACCGTCGACCCATTACTGCGCCCGCTGCCCAGCGAAGGAAGCTCGTTGGCAGTCTGGATGCCGCCCACTCCATTTACGGCGAGTAGTAAAGACGTGATGTGGTCGACAACGATGCGAAGACCTGTTCGAAGGGATCGGGAAGGCCGTGGACACGATTTCGGATCGCCTTCCATGAGTCCCACCCATAGTAACGGCGACAGGTCTTAACATTATAAATAGAGGCGATATGCATCGATATTCGTTCGCCAGGTGGCCATCGTCGTGAAGGTTATCATAGAGCCCGACTGAGTGATTGATAGCCGACACTATGGCATAGATTGTTCTATAGATAATCTGTATTGCGGTGCCGGAAGAGCGGACCGCCCATTGTTATTTTTCGACGGGCGCCTATTCGGGTGATGTCGGACTGTTCGAGTGAATGCACGCGAAGAGGCTGCTCGTCTCCGACCGAAAGTGTAGCAGCAGCGATGAAGCAATGCGACGATGACGCTGCAGGTGTCTTGGCAACGCAGCAATAGTGCTTCTACCATCAGTGCTCCATACTTTCTTGTAACGACATAAAATCCAGTGTCTTCCTCCTCGTCCTGCGAAGATTCCGTAAGATTGGGATATGCATGTTGAAGAGAAGGCAGGTTCATGATGGCTGGCCTGGGGAACGACGATGATAACAGCACATTTGCACCAAATATTTCATCAGTAGGGCGGCACAATATCAAGGCAAGAACACAAAGCTCTGAAAATCGAAACGAACAGAGAAAAATGGCATGATAGCAATAATAGTGTCGTTGTATTATGTCGTTTTATGCCACATTCCCCTGTCACAGCTGTAGCTGCATCGCGGCCCTCGGCGGGTACTGGTATATGTCTATGTGTGTGTGGGTATGTGGAATTGTGTGCGTGTGTGTGTGTGTGTGTGTGTGTGTGTGTGTGTGTGTGTGTGTGTGTGTGTGCGTGTGAGTATGTGTGTGTGTGTGTGTGTCAGCATGTTTGTGTGTGTGGGTATGTGGAATTGTGTGTGTGGGGGGGGGGGGGGTATGTGGAATTGTGTGTGTGTGCCTGTGTGTGCCTGTGTGTGTGTGTGTGTATGCGTGTGAGTATGTGGAATTGTGAGTTTGTGCCAATATGTTTATGTGTGCGTGTGGGGTAGTGTGTGTGTTTGTGTTGCCTAAATGTATGTGTGCGCGTGCATATATGTGTGTGAGTGTGTGTGTGTGTGTGTGTGTGTGTGTGTGTGTGTGTGTGTGTATGTGTGTGTGTGTAGGTATGTGTGTGTGTGTGTTGATGGTTTGTTGTGTGCGTGGCTCCGGGTCTACTTTTCCGTGCGAGTTGGGTCGTTTCGCTTCGCAGTGGCCGCGCTACTCACAGGCAGCCGCTCGAAGAAGCTGGCAATCCCCGAGGCTAACGCCAAGGCGCCAACAACGACCTGAGACCTATCCCATGATGGGTCTATCCAAGGACTTATCAGTTCATTATTGCATGACAAAGAAACACGCGTGGACTATGGATTGCTTCCCGACTCCAAGTGATGTTATCGAAATACTTTTATTCGGTGCGCACAAGCATGTATACACTTGATACGCACAAACGAGAAAATGTTTGGATGTGAAGATGCTTTGGGATGGCCAAATACGAGACTCCAAAATGTGACATGCGGCGCATGACTACTACGAGTGATGCTCAAATGAAAAAGTCAGAAGGCTCCGCCCGTCACATATTGGCATCACTTCATAGTCCGACAGCGCAAGAGCGCATAAGCACCCCGGCCGCGACCTATCATTGTTGTCGCGAGTGTGGATATGATCGATGTATCCTTTCTCCCTGTTTTTTGTGGGCTAGTCGCGAATGTAGGGATATAAATGGGTTACAAGAAAAACAATATGAGCAAGGACATGAAAAATGGGAGGGAAAACAGAAGGGCAAGAGTGACAAGAGCATCACGGAATCTAAAGCACGGCAAAAGGAAGCACTACATTGCGCAAAAACCTAGCAGATTGAACTAAAAAAGCTCATAGGCAACGCCGAGAGTGCAACACGTGGAGGCGACAAGCGGTGCCTCACGCGCCGCTCGAGGAAGCACGGGGGCGCTTGCGGCCCATGGCGCGAGTGGGGACCGCCGTGGCAGGAGAAGGCATCCCAGCCGAGGAAGAAGCGGCCTCCACACCGTCTGCGGCGGTGGTCAAACCGCCCAAGACGTTGTCCGCATGAGCAACATGGACGTCGAGAGAGATCTTTTGGCTCCATGAGACCAACAACTTGCCCACATGCATCCCTTTAGAGGCGGTTGCCCGCTTGGCTAGCTCCGTCAAGAAAGCCGTGGCGTGGCCGCCGAGAGTACCAAATTCCGTGACTGCGAAGGGAATGAAACGGATGTCGGGCCGACTCCTCACCCCTCCGAGTACTTCTTGAATTTGGTCTTCTAAGTATGGCGTAGTACAATGACTTCGGGTGACGGGGGGCTAGACACGCCGAACAAACCGGAAACCACGGCATCAAGGGCAAGTTTTGAGCCTCGGATGCCGTGATAGTGCAAGACACTCACATCCGCGGGGAGGCCGTCGTTGCCGTTGGAGAGTTGAACTAACATCGCGGGGATCTGTGAGAACCTCGACGCCAACCCCGAGTGCGCCACGAACCTCGGAGATTACTTCCGCAAGGGCCGTCACTAACCAAGAGTGAGCGGTGTGGACCGAAGCATCTCCGCCGCATCGAGCCATTGGGTCAGGAAAAGCAGTGGCGCGAATGTTTCGATGTTTTATTCATCATTAATAATTATACACAGAAGTGATTAGATTTGACAATTCCATTTTATTTAGTAATTAAATTATCATTTTCTCAGAAGAGAAAAAGTGGCATGATGATTGATGACGAACGGCGTCTCATCCCGTCACCCCATCGTCGCACCCCAGCGCATGTGTTCAGACCCTGCCGGCACCAACCGCCAGCTCGACGTTGTGTTTGTTAGGCTTGAGGTTATGGACTTCCGCTTCAAGGTCGCGAGCGTGCTGCTCGTGGCTTTGAAGGCTTTCGTAGCAGTGACGGCCGATAACAACGGAGCGATGGAGGGGATCGACTTTCTGGAGAGCTTCACCGCCGAGACTTTGGAGGGGAGTGGTTGGCACAAGGGCACTGACAAGCGGTACTCGGCGGGCGAGGCGGCTGTGTTGGATGGCGTTCTGAGCTTGCAGACGGGCGGCGCGAGTTACGGCTACGCCGTGTCTGTACCTCGGCAGCTGCCGGTGGAATACGGGCTGGTGTTGCAGTACGAGGTCGAGCTGCGCAACGGACTTTCATGCGGCGGCGCCTACCTCAAGCTCCTCAGCGGCCCCGGCGTCCTCGACCCCGGCGGCCTGCGCCCCGAAACCCCCTACAGCATCATGTTTGGACCCGACAAGTGCGGGGCCACGAACAAGGTTCACCTCATCCTACGGCACCGTAACCCCGTCAGCCGCGCGATCGAGGAGAAACACCTTATGGACCCGCCAAAGGTACATGTACCCGTGTATCCCATAACGACGTGATAACAAGCAACGCGTAACTACTCGCGCTCGTACGACATCCGGACACTGCAAAGCTCGCGCTCTGACGTGAATCACCTCACCCCCTCAACCCCCTATTCCCTGCACTCCCTTCTCTCGACTGCCGTAGGTGCTGCTGGACGGTCTTCGTCACGTTTACACGCTGCACCTGTTCCCCGGCAACGCGAGTTACGCCATTTTACGTGATGGCGCCGAGTTGCGCTCCGGCAGCCTCCTCGCCGACTTCGACCCCCCTTTTGTCCCACCCCGTGAAATGGACGACCCAAAGGATGAGAAGCCGGTGGACTGGGTGGACAACCCGCGCATACCGGACCCTAAAGCGACCAAGCCTACTGAATGGGACAACCGTCCAAATGTTCCCCGAATGATACGCGACCCAGCCGCGGAAATGCCCGAGAACTGGGACGCCGCAGATAACGGCCCTTGGAATGCGCCTCTAATCGACAACCCCGCTTACGTGGGCCCATGGGAGGCGCCTTTAATCGACAACCCCGCGTACGTGGGCCCCTGGCGGCCTCGACGCGTGCCGAACCCGGATTTCTTCGAGTTACGCGACGGCGGGGCGGAGCTGTTACGGGGAGTGGCGCCGGTGGCGGGAGTGGCAGTTGAGGTGTGGACCATGGTGCCCGGCATCGCGTTCGATAACATCGCGCTGGGTCGCAGCGCGAGTGAGGCGACGGCGTTACGCGAGAAGCTGTGGCGGCCGGTGTTTCAGGCGCAGCAGAGCGCCCAGAGTGTCGCGGCAGGGGCGGGAGTGGAGAGGGTCCGAAAGGTGCGCTGCCGTCGAAGAGGTCTTTATTAATTTACGTAATTTTATAAATAACAAATCCTGGGTCAACCGACTGTACTCGTAGACGGAACAGATGCGGAGCAGACTCGTGTGAATGTTCGACAATGGGTTAGGGCAGGTGGTGGATGGGTTACCGGTGGCGATAGCTGTGGGCTGGACAATGGGCACCTGTTGTCTAGTTAGAGCTCTGATGGTAGACGGGCATAATAAAAGACTCGTAAATCTTATGATCATATAATTAGGCGCGTAAGTGAAGCAATTATATTTACGCGGAAAGATATAATGCGCCCGTCAGATGGGTCTCTTGCAAATATGTACATTTGCAAGATTGTTTTGCTTTTCGACCTTTGGCAGGTATCCTTGGCAGGTTTCCGTGAGACCTGCCTAAGCTCCTGACGAAAGAATTATACAATAATTAACAAAATGTGTCAAACTACTCAAATGCGATCATCGCTTGACTTACAATTCCGCAGCCGCAATTGCTTTGACCCTTATTTGGGCGCGCTGTCCATTCTAACAGAGTGAGAGAGGGCTCAAGTTGCTTTTGACTATGACATAAACATTTTGACGTTCAACGAAAGGAAACACCCCGACCGTAATAAGGTCCCTCGTGTGACAGGGAGTACTCGTACATGTAATCAGAAAAATAGGCGTCTCTCACATCTAACTAAGGGCAAATGTTTGGGGCACATCGTTTCGGCCTCAATTGGACAGCTCTGGCCTAGCCCAACAGTCAGCGCACAGTCTGTGCCGCTCACGCCTCAATGAAAGAAATGCACACTCACAGGAATGCCGTTTTTGTGGGAAATTTCAGTGGCAAGTGTTGATTTCAAAAGACAAAAGGAGAGCGATGACCGCGTCTGAGTTGTTCTTATCAGTAACACCCATCGCTCTGTAATTATGTGTCGATGTGAAACAATAAACTCTCTCCACCCTCCAAGTAATTGGCAAACCGGCCAACAGCTTGTACTTCAGATAAAACAGAAACGACATTCTCCTTTTGTTTGAGATGTTTTTGGAGGGCTGAGGTTGGTGTCACTCACTCCGGCCGCTGCGACGCGACCCACCGCCCTCCTCCCTCACCCGAGCAACATATTCCTATAACAGCCGAGAAAACAAGAATGGCGCCAGTGCTCGTAACACGGTGCGCCGTAAAACTCCAAACCGACCCACCCGCCCTGCACAATGACATCACACGGTGGGAAAGAAACACATCGCTCGCGATTATCGTGGCATAGATAGTGCGTATTCATAATAACCCCGGATGCCCACCACTGCGTCTTTAACCGCATCAACCATCTCTCACGAAGAGTATATCCGCTTAAATGGAAAACTACAGTACGCAGCTGAATAACGCCTGCGCAGGGAGGCAATGCTGCTGCTGCTGTGTGTGTGTGTGTGTGACTGTGTGTGAATGTGTTTGTGTGTCTGTGCATGTAAATATACATGTGTGTGTGACTGTGTGTGTTTTACTGCGTAGGTGTTGGACGCAGCGTGGATTTGGTGGGAGGGCGCGGGGCGGGAGGTGCACCTGTTTCGAGAGGATCCGAGCGTGAGTCACTTTTTTGTGCTCTTCGGATACCTCTCCGCGCCCGCGTTGGCTGTGATGGCGCCGCTTTACGTTGCGATCGCTGCGCAACGTTACTTGTTCGGCGGCGGCTGGCGGGGTGCGGGGGCGGCGGAGGAAGAGGACAGCGACGGGGAGGAGGCGCCGGAGCTTGTGCCGATGGACGGGGGAAGGGGTGGAGGTGGGGGTGGCGCCGAGAAGGAAGCGGGCGGTGGAGGGGAGGAGGAGCGAGTGAGGCGGCGGAGAGGGGGAGGGGCGGAATGACGGGAGAGGTTGTGGAGGAAAGGCTAGAGCAGATGGCGGAGCTGACACGACGGACGGAGTCGCTTTAATATCGGAATCGCTAGGTTCTTTTCAAGTGTTTTATTTTTGCGCCACCGGGATATGGGACAAGCAAGTAAACCCGCCCCGGTACCCTCTACAGGCGGCGTTTTTTTGCAAGCACGACTTAAGAGTAGAAGTTCAAAACAAGCCTGAAACTCATCATCGATCATTTGAAGGTGATCGAAGGTGAAGGTGTATGAGTACGTTGTCGTCACATCAGTCGTAAGTTTAACTCGCTTTGCGAGTGAGCACATTTGCGGGCTGCAGCTCGAGGATCTGACCGTGGATGTGCTGCTGGATGCCTGCGCGTGCGCATGAATATGCGAATGATCATATGTGGGTTCGTGAGGGGGAGGGGGGGGGGGGGGAGACAGGGAGACAGAGAGGGTTTGCGGGTGGGTGCGAACGGGGCGCGCAGCGGTGATGAGGGGAACTGGTGGTGATGAGAAGGATGTCTACCTGCTGAGGCTTATTTCCCCACTTACATGAGATCCGATGCGGGAGAAGGATCCCCGTGCCATGGGTAACGAGAAGGGGGGGGTGGGGGGGGCACTAAAGAGGTGAGGAGAGAGGGAGGAGGGCTCAAAAATCGAGGTCCTGCATGTCGTCCTCCGCTGGTGAGTCGTCAAAGGGCGGCGCAGCATCGCCACCCGCCCATCCCTCCGCTGCTGCTGCTCCTGCTGGCAGCGGTGGTGGTGGTGCCGTGGGTGTATCGGCTGCCGCGGTAGAGTGGTGACTGGGGGGGCCAGTGTCCGCGGACGCGGGGGGGGGCTCTGCCCACTCGCTGGGCTGTGGGCCGCCAAAGGGCGTCACTGTGGTGCCAAAGGGGGACAGCGTGGGTGGCGGGGGGATGGGAGGGTCGGCGGTGGGGGGGGCGTCCTTGGCGGCGAGGTCTGCGTCGGAGTAGGTGGTGTACAGGTCGCCGCCCATGTCAAGGGAGCCCGCGGGGGAGGGGAGGCGGTGGTGGTGGGGAGCTGCGGGCGGCGGTGGCTCGCTGGGCTCTCCTGCGGATGAGGCGCCTGTGGATGAGGGGGCGGGTGGGGTGAAGAAGGTGGGGGCGGCGTAGGGCTGTGGTTGGGCCATGGGAAAACATAAAGTCAGTTGACTCAGGGATGGGCAGTGGATTTATGAGAGAAAAATGTATAATAAAATGAAGGAAAGTAATATAAAATCGAGTGACAATTAAACGATTGTGAATCACAAAGTCAAATGTCAATAAGCAATGGAGAATATGTGACATGTTGGAAACTAATGTCAGATATAGAACCACAAACGACGTCAACCCCCCCTACATCACAAAAAGCCACGCCGTCGCAGGTACTACCGACATTCGACGAGAGATTGGACGTTCGTCAAGGAGAAAAAAAAACCTTTCGAACAAATTGCTGAGACCGAAAAACGCTTTCGAACAAGCAAAAATTCAAAAAATTCTGGTTATTGCTAGTAAAGGTTGTAAATGCGGGCGGGGACATGTTTTTTTTTTTTGTGTGTGTGTGTGTGTGTGTGTGTGTGTGTGTGTGTGTGTGTGTGTGTGTGTGTGTGTGTGTGTGTGTGTGTGTGTGTGTGTGTGTGTGTGTGTGTGTGTGTGTGTGTGTGTGTGTTGGGGGGAGGGGACGAGGTGCGGCTTTTTTGTGGTGGGGTGTGTTTGGGCGTGTGCACGGGGTGTTTGGAAGTGTTGTTGTAGGTATCTTTGTGGGGAAATCCGTACTGTAGTGTGCGTGTGCGTGTATATTTGGCGTGTGTGTTTGTGCGTGTGTATGTGTGTGCGTGGGGGGGGGAGGGGGGGGTATGTTTGTGGTCGGGTGTGAGCGGAGTGTTTGTATGCGTGTGTGTGCTTTGCAGAGGTATCGCGCGAATTTTGGTGTTTATGTGTCTGCCATCAACATAAGTACAGCTGCACTGAACTGCATAAGTTGGATGTGTTCAAAGTTAGGCAATGGCTTTACTATCTGCGAAAGCTGTGCTTGTACACTCACACGAAAGGGGTAAGGGGAGAGGGAGGAAGCTGCAACGACGTGGTGGTGCAGCTCACCGGTGCGGACCGCAGACAGCCATCATTAGCGTGGAGTTCCGCGGCAGGCGCTGAGTCGGACTGTGAGGCTCCGCTGCCGGTGCTGCTGGGCGCGGAGGGCACAAAGAAGTTTGTCTTTGGCGCCGCAGCGTTCGAGGACGGCGCCTGCGGGATGAAGAAGTTGTTGCGGGCCGAGCCGGGCGCGAGGGGGGGCTTGGGGGAGGAGGAGCGGGCGGGACCGGGGCCGCCACCACCGCCAAAGGTGTCCACATAGCGACTGCCCACACTTGACTTCTTCTTGGAAAACATATTTGAGGGAGGTGGCTGCAAGGGGACAACAATGGGTAACACAATCAGGCCATCCACTTGAAAAGTGTACAAGTGAGGCGGCGGTGAGTGCAGCGCTCGATGGGGAGCATTAGCGTGGAATGCATTCATTTACACTAAATTTAAGTGTTAACTGAGAGCAAATGTCAACTAAGCCTAAATGCACAAAGCTCGTATCAAATTACTTGAAAGAATATGAAATTGGCAAAGGCATGGTTCCCATGACTCCCTCCACATGCGTTTTGCGCTTGTGCGGTAGCACTGTGCAGCACGTAAGGGGTGGAGGCGACGAGGCGATGGAGGGTGCGTAAAAATACAGTCATTCCGTTGCAATTCAAACCACACATTAAGTAGATTGTAAACAAAAACAGCTGAAAAAAGTTTACTGACAAGAACAAAAGCAGGGTATAGCAGGTGAGCCCTAAGCCCTAAAACGGAGAGATGGAATGCAAAAAAATAATGTTTATTTTTCATTAATTGTTAATATGTTTTCAAAGAACAACCGAATGTTGCGGAGCCAGGTGGAGGGGCCGTCGTCACGGCGGTGGGGGAGGGGGGATTGGGAGGCCGCACCCCGAGTGGCAGTGAAGTGGGGGCCGTCAAGCCGGCACCCGGTGCGCCCCCCGCACCGTCGACAGCAGTGGGGGGCGCTCCGGCGGCGGGGGCCGGCTGCTGCGTCGGGAAGGAGGTCGGCGGCGGCGGCGGGGGCGACAGGTCGGGGATCTCCTCCACCCCCTCCTCGCGCCACATCTTGAGCTTCTCGTCGTAGTAAAACTTATTCGACTCGCCCATCTTGGCCTGACCACCCACGCCGCCCCGCCGTCTCAGTATCGGGAAAGCCGAGGCAAGGGTTAGCAAGAACATCAGGGTTGGGTCGATTTGGAATTTCGTGAGGAGTGAAGATGAGTACTTAGGTTTGAAGGTCAGGGCGAACGCAGGATTCTTCGCGTGGCGCTTCGACGTGTGGCGCAAATGAGAGATAAGGAGGGAGATGAGCGAGATGGGCGAGCTCATTGCGAGGGGAAACATATTTTTCATGTGTTGTGGAGGAACATAACACATGAAACATTAACCCAGGCACACACACACACACACACACACACACACACACACACACACACACACACCACACATACACTCCCTCACACTCACACTCATACACACACACTCGCACACACACACACACACACACACACACACACACACACACACACACAAACACGCTCACACTAACACATACACACACCCACATACACATACAAACACACAGACACACACAGACACACACAGACACACACAGACACACACAGACACACACACACACACACACACACACACACACACACACACACACACACACACACAGGCACAAAAGCGCACCTTGTTTTTGCCACCGCTGCCGCTGCCGCCGCTGCTGAAGATGCTGGTGATGGAGCCCACCTGCGTTTGCAAATAAGAGTGGATTATATGATAAATACAAAGGAAAGGCGATGCACCGCAATATCAATCAGCCAAAAACACTGATAAAAATGAATAAGCTGAAAATACCTCTTATACACTGTACAATAAAATCATCTAAACTCAAGCTAACCTATAAATTCTGCTTTACACCCGCACACATGCTCTGATCAAGGTACGCACGCGTTTCACCGCTCACACTCTAGTCCCATACATGATATATCAAACAACGTAGCAACGAAAACGACATGGGGTGAATGGAATGATGATTTTTGGAGGCGCTGACGAAAACAGTTGGCGTAACAACACGAGCAAACGACACGCGACGACAGCCCCGCGCGCAGGTCAGAGCTACGTGTGTGCCGAGCTCAGTCGTGAAGTGCTGGTTTCATCGGGTAAGCGGAAACGGCGTCGCACCCGTGTGACGAGCGACATGAGCCCCGAGTCCTGCCGCTTCATGTCGCCGCCCTGCGCCGCCGCCTTCTTCCCTCCGCCGCTGTCCGGTGCGCTCGGCGGCGGCGCGGTGGGGTGACCGGTGGAGTTGGGCGCCGAAGCGCGGCGTGGCGCCTGAGGCTGCGCCGCGGGGGGTGGCGGCCCGTCGGTGCGCAGCTGCTGTCCGCTGCTGACGCGGCGAAGAGGGCTGCCGCCGGGCTCCACCTTCCCCTTCTACAATCAAGGCAAACAACAACAACAGCAGCACAAACCCGTCAAAACGCCATTCCATTTGGTTCTCATATTTTTCCGTTTTGGGAGAGGAAGGGAGAGTTGTCAGAAAGCAAGACAGTGTCCATCTCCGTCATGTCACTAAACTCACTCACTTCGGTCGCAATGCACTGACCACCAAAAAGAAACAATTATCAAATTGAAACAAAATTGTGGCATCCACAGTCAGAGTCCTGCACGGCCCGTAAGACACAGACGGTGGCAGGACATACACACGGAGATCGACAGTACCGCGCGTCATCATCCTTGCACCCACGTTTATTTGTAGTTCACCGAAACACTTCGACTCTCAACGTAGACTTCATAGCAAAAAATACTACGGCAAGAAGAATTCAAACAAGCCGAAAACAAACCGCAAGCCGCCCGAAACGTGCACAGCGACACAGGCGGCACGAGGAAGTTGGTATGCCGTAAGAAAGGATAAGCTAATTCTTACGAACACACAGCGACCGACCCAACACACCATGGAGCACTTGGGATAAGCAAGAGGAGTAAATATTGTGCGTAATTGTGTGGAATTAAAGAAATTAACGAAAACATCCCAACAACCCGGGCGAATGCCATATTTCGGAATATGCGTTGTATGGGAAGAAGAGGGGGAGCTGTGTGGGCGCCCCACCTGGTCGTCGTCTTCGCTGCCCATGAGGCGGTTGATCCAGCGGTCTACCTTCCCCAGGATAGACGCCCCACCCGTCGTCACCTCCATGTGGTGGTGCCGGAAGTACACTTTGAGGTGGTCCAGCATGCTGGAAGTATGGGCGCGGCATACCAGCAGCCCCGCCGGCACCTTCCCCATCTTCTGAAGCGCATCGCCCACCGATTCCGCATAATGCAGTCCTGCCTGTAGGGACGCCACCAAATTTGTCGATTTAAAGGGTAAAGTACTCAAGTACCAACACATTAAATTTCACGCCTGCATTTTCTTTTCCACTGCACTTGAACTCTGTCACATGCGTAAATGTTAATATGCAACGATGAGGACGGAATGAGTAACGCTGCTTGAAAACTAGCGTATGGAATCATTGTACGGCGATTGAATGAAGGTCCTATGCATACTCTTTGCAACCGCAGGCAAACAATCAGTGAGTAACGCACAGGGACAATATGGATGTTAACTTGTCATTTACAATCCCAATACTACGCGGTGTGTGTGTGTGTGTGTGTGTGTGTGTGTGTGTGTATGTGAGGGCGTCTGTATATGTGTGTGAGAGAGAGAGTGTGTGTGTGTGTGTGTGTGTGTGTGTGTGTGCGTGTGTGTGTGTGTGTGTGTGCGTGTGCGTGGGTGGGTGGGGGGTGGGTGGGTGTGTATGTTTGGGGGGGGGGGGGGGGGGGGGGGGGGGGGGGGGGGGGCGGTGCTTGTGTCGGAAGAGGTGAGGAGGGGGGCCTAAACGTGGCCGCCCTCAATGAGGTCTGCCGGGAGGGGAAGCTTGTGCGTGTGCGTGTTTAAGTGTGGGTATGTATGCGTATGCACGTGTGTGTATGCGTGTGTGTGTGTGTGTGTGTGTGTGTGTGTGTGTCTGTCTGTGTGTGTCTGTGTGTGTCGAAAGCGGTGAGGAGTAGAACCTGAACGTGGCCGCCCTCGATGAGGTCTGCCGCGAGCAGAAGCTTGTACGGCAGGAGCGGGAGCATGCAGAAGCCCGCCTGCCCAGACGACTGCGCCATACACCACTCCAGCACCTGCGCCACACCACAGCATCAGTTATCCGGGAGGCCATGGGACACGAGCAACAAAAAAGAACTGAACCCTCTTTGGATGCGGATAAATTGTGTATTTCGATAGTACATCGCGTAAAGATGGTTTCCATATTCATGAAGGTTGAGTATGTGTGAGTACGTTTGTTGAGCTGTGGCGGGGTCAGCTGCAGTTGCTTTGCTTTTGCGTATTGTAGCTGGTTTGCTTCACTGCAGGATGAGAGTTCAAGGGCCCAAGAAAGGGCAGCAGTAGAGTGTGGGGGCGATGGCGGACCTCGGTTCGTTGCACCGCGGCGACGTCGTGAGCGTAGGTGCGCGGGCTGTGAATGTGGTCGGCGCCCAGCAGGCAGACTCGGGTGCCCTGTGGAAGAGATGAAAAGGCAGAAGGGGGAAGGGAAGGGCGGGGCGGCACAGATAATATGTGATCAAATACCCATTACTCATCAACGGCATGAAACACAGTTAGTAAACGACACACCATACCGAGCCTGAGCTTGAAAGTAATACGCTCAGTAAGAATCGTGAAGAGAGGGGGAACCGAGTGCATTTCGAATGGTTCAATTAGCGTGTCACAACTTGTTTGGTTTTGGTCACAGCTTAAGAAATAGCTAACGGAAAATGAAAGAAAGGTTTCATGCGTACGCTAAAACCACAGGTTTCAGGTGTTCCCTTCCATTCTGCATAAGGACGTAGACGTGTCACGTCTGTTCAAAAAACAGCTACCCGCGCTCAAGAGCGAGAGCTTTCTCGATGGCCAATAAGAACGCATATCGTGTCGACATACATATAAGGTTTACACACACACACACACACACACACACATATACATACACACGTTTTCTTAATAAATGTGGACTTCAAATATCATCGGAGGAAGGGAAGAAGGAGAGGAAGGGGAGGGGGAGGGGTGGTGCCTCGGCATTTGCGCGCGGCATTTCTTCTGCGAGAAGGAAACAGAGGTGCGCAGCGCAGCCCATCGCCGGACCGCGCTGCAGGAGTCGGTCGCCCAACTGTTTCAGCGCCGCGCCCTCCGCCCCGGTGCGGCAGGCGGAGAGGATTGCCAGGTGTTGCCGCCAAGTGGACTCCACTCTGAGGGGACGCAGCGGATATTGTCGCAAACGGCACAATCAACAACGACTCGCGAAGAAATAAACGAAAGACGAATTAAATTAGATGTGTGCAAGCCCTAATACAAAAATGCAAACTAATGTGACACGCGCACAAGGTGGAAGAAACTAGCGTTGCCAAGCGGGACAATGGGGGGGGCGACTTACCCTGTAGCGGGCTGCCCTGGAGTAACAGGCTGCATGAAGCCACCGCTGACCGCTGACACCGCCTCCACCGCTGCGAGGCAGGAGTCGAATAGGATTTCAGTGTAGGGTACAGTCGACCGGGTGATCTCGAGATGATGCCACTGATAAACATTCAGGACTGAGAAGGTAGCGTTCAGGGCACAACGGCAATGTACAAGGGGCGGGGTCAGGCTGCGACGTGGGTTAAATGGAGGCGCGATAGACATAGCTAAAACACCACCCTTCAGTGAAAATAAAAAACGACATGTACTCGCAACAAATGTGAGATAAAAAGCTCACAAATGCGTGTTGCATAGCAGCAGCCAAATAGTTTGTTTCGGTTCCTTATGGCACTACGTTTCTTTCATGAAGAATGAAACGATCTAACGAGTGAACAGCGTGTGTAATATGGTGGGTGGGGGGGGGGGGGGGGGGGGGAGGTAAACACTCGGTACACATGAACGACGGAGCGCAACCATGGTCATCTGAAAACTATCAACAAACAAGCACAAAGACGTTGAAATCGATATGAAATAGAAAAAACATTAAATGCGAAGGCCACGATTCGCATTCACGTCACGACGAATTGGTGGTGTGACGAGGGAGAGAGGCGGGGAGAGAGGAGGGGGGGAGAGGGGAGGGCAAAGAAGGGGAGCTGATCGGTCGTGCCTTCGGCCCCGGTGTCCGCCACCACCAGCTCGGGCTTGCCAGCCAGCAACAGCGCAGCCGAGTGGAGCGGTGAGCCGGGGGAAAGGCTGGCCGCGACCATTTTGCTGCCAACCTCCGCCATCGCCTCGGGGCCCAGCCGTCGGCCAATCAGCAGAGCCATCCCCCACAGCCGCCCGGTGACGGCAACCTGCAGCGCCCCCGCCAGGTCGCCGCCCATCAGCCGCTGCTGCACCTCCACCGCAGCGCCCTCCTCCTGACACCCACACACACACACCACACTCCTCAGTATCCCATCGCCTGACGAAACTCGACCACACCAACAACCAATCTCAACACAAGCTACACTGCGGATCATTGTATTGAACAAAAGGTGACGCGTGCGGTCGTTTCTGCCGCAGCGCCCCATCTGCAATCACCAGCACATAATAATTCCCGTCTTGACACAATGAGTCAGTATTAAGACTGATGGTGCCAATTAAAGACTGGCAATCGCTTTCATTTGATATCAAGTGTAAAAGGATGCACACAAACACAGGAGAGAAGTTACTCTGCTACACCTAGGTCCAAATTTGGAGAAAAGTGTGAGGAGGAAGGGTGCTCACATTGCTGGGGGTCTGCGGAAGTAAGAGCTGAGAAGTGTTGGCCATCGTGTGGGGCTGACCCTCCGGGAGCAGGAGTCGAGCGATTTGCTGCTCCACACTGGCTGCGCTACCGGCTGAGGGAGGTTTGGTGGCGCTGCGGAGGGAGCCCTTGTTGGCCACCATGACACCGAGCAGCTGCCACAGTGTCGCGGCGTCACCTGGCACCACCTGCCCGCTCCCTTCCTGAACTGCCGCTGCACGCTCTTGACACAGCTTAACCAGCTTATCCTGCGGGAGTGAGGGGGGACAGAAGCCATAGCTTTTAGTCAATGCAAATATCGACTTATTACAGCACTGCATCACGACTGTAGCGGCTGTGTTGGCAGCACAATCACAGAGTGAAAGGAAGTAACAGTGGTTGAGCAGGAACTGCTGTTATCAATAAGAACCAAACTTTCGCCACCTGTGTAAAACAATGATGAGAAATTAAATGATAGATATGAAAACAGATAATTTCACTAATCAAGTTTGCAAATAACAAGTACGAATTCAACCACTGAAGTGTGTGTGTGTGTGTGTGTGTGTGTGTCCTCTTTACTTGTTTTACCTTTCGTTAGAAAATGGACTACACAGATCACTGCTTGCAACGACGATACTGGGAAAGGGTATGCACCAACTTGAGGGCGATAATTGTCAATGCTCGCATAGGCCGTGGCAACTTCGATCAGACAGATATACCTTTGACAGCTTCCCAAGAGGTCCGCCCACTGCCATAGCTAGCGGGTCTCCAGCAGCAGCAGCAGGCGCGCCGGCTACTGGATCATGCGTGGGCACTAGCCGCTCTTTCACCGAGCCCACTCGGAATTGCCCCGCGCCGTATCGAGTGTCCCACCAGTTCGCGGAAGAGCCGCCCCACGCCACCTGTGGGGTGGACGTCACCATGCGCCCCCCAAACGCAAAGGCCATCAGCCCACACGCAGGGCGCCCGTGAGGGCTCTGCATCGCCTCCGCTGCCGTTGTCGGTGGCCCTTCGAAGTGCACAACTCGCAGTCAGCAGGATTCATGCTGGCTAGCACCAGCACCAACACCACCGCCCCTTCATCTTCCGACCCCCCCCCCCCCCCCCCCCCCCCCCCCCCTCCCCCCGAACAAATTCCCCCTTAACAACGCAACAGGCCACGACAGTCACCTGCCGAATTACCACCACCACTGGGTACCATCATCCGTGGTGTGGCCGTCGCCTGCAGGAGTGACAGTTGCATCAATGGTGTAAGGCCAACACAATAGCTAACAAATGAATTTTACCCTAGACTGGACTGAATGCGTGAGTGCGTGCGCGTGTGTGTGTGTGTGTGTGTGTGTGTGTGTGTGTGTGTGTGTGTGTGTGTGTGTGTGTGTGTGTGTGTGTGCTTGTTTGTGTGCAAGTGCGTGGAACCTTTTGTGCGTCTGTACTTGTGTGCAGTGGATGGGTGGGTGCATTTTTTTTTGTGTGTGTGTGTGTGTATGTATGTGTGTGTATGTGTGTGTGTGTGTGTGTGTGTGTGTGTGTATCTTTTCCATTTGCGTACGAGTATGAAAGGCCATTCATTACCTGTGTGTTTGGATGTGTATTGAGGGAGGAGGGGGGGGAGCTGGTGTGAGTTGCGAAAAGAAGCGAAGGTGACAGGAATTAGGCGCGTAGACATACGTATGCAATTGTGGATGAGTGTGCGCGTGTATGTCCGACTTAACCGAAAATAGTGGAAGGGGTTAAGAAAGTTTGAGGGGGTACCTGTTGCCCATCCCAGCTTGCATAGCCATCGGAACTCTGAGCCGCATGGCTAGCATACTGCTGCTCCGGTTGGGCAGCATACGCATCATACTGCTGTGGCTGTTGCTTGGGCGACCCCCAGCCTCCACTATACGCTGAGTTGTCCTGCAGGCCGTAGCCACCATAGCCGCCCCCCGCCGTCGTCTCCCCGCCATACTGCGACGCATAAAGCTGATGACCTGGCTCCTGCTGCTGCTGCTGCTGCTGCTGGTACGCGTATGCACTTGTCTCGCTAAAGGACTGCAATTGGTCGGATCCGAATGACTGGAACTGCTGCTGACCCTCACTACCACCATACTGATACTGAAACTGCTGCTGCGCCTCCCCACCACCATACTGATACTGGTACGGCTGCTGACCATCGGGCTGCTGCTGCTGCTGCTGCGCGGTGCATGTTTCAAATGGCGGCTGCGAGGCTGACTCTGACTGCCCAAACTGCTGAAAACCGTGGCTATCCATGACAGGCTCGACTGCACCAAACGGCTGCGGCTCTCCCACTGCCCCCGCCTCGTGCTGCTGATGCGGGATGCCGTACGGAACCATCTCCCCTGATTGGTCGTCAGCCACGGGAGCACCCTGAGACGGGGTGGCTGCTTCACTGGGCACTGGCCCAGACTCTGCTACACCCTCACCATCACCCAGGTTATTAAAGAAGCCCTCTTCGTCTCCTTTAGCAGCGGCGGCAGCGGAAGCGCGTGGCGCTGCTGGTGGGGCAGAGGGCGGGGGCAGCGCTGGGTCTAGTCCGGCCTCCCCTGCGGCCCCCGATGTGTCCGCAAAGTCATCGAAGAAGCTGGTGCCATCGTCCGCTGGCGCAGCGGGTATGGCGGCATGCAGCTGCTGCCCCCATGGCTGCACGGAGTGGGAGGAATATTGGGGAGACGAGATCTGGGCTACTGCCGCTGGCTGCTGTCCCCAACTGGGCGCCGTCTGATACGCGGCGTCATAGGCGCCGTGGGATTGTGCATAGCTCTGATCGGTGGCTGTTGCGGATGTGGGTGCTGCTCCTGGCACAAAGAGCTTCGGCTGGGGAGCAGCCCCCGAGGTGGATGGAGGACTATAGGCGGCTGATGGATGTAACGCATCGGCACTCCCCGGACCGCTCTGCCCCCACTGGCCCCCACCTTGCTGCCCGTACGCAGCATACCCTACCTGCTGCTGCTGCTGCTGCTGCTCGGTCTGCCCATACCCTGACGCAACACCATAAGGCTGTTGCTCATACGACTGGTACTGCTGCTGCTGCTCCGTCTGGCCGCCATGCTGGTACGCATACTGACTCTGTTGCTGCTCCGCGGCGCCGTACTGATATTGGTACGGCTGCTCGGATGGCGCCGGCTGCTGCCCCTGGTAGCTGGTGCTCTCCCCATACTGATACTCATAAGGCTGCTGCTGCTCCGACTCCTGCTGCCCGTAGGACTGATCATAATGATACGAGTACGGCTGCTGCTGCTGCTGCTGCTGCTGCTGCTGCTGCTCGCTTTGCTGCGCAGCGCCGCCCCACTGCTGCTGATACTCCCACTGCTGCTGCTGGTACACCGTTTGTGCATCCGGCCCCTGATGCTGCCCCCATGACTGAGGCTGCCACCCTGTCTGCTGGAACTGGGACTGGGACTCGGGCTGGACTGACGGCCAAGCAGCTGCGGGTGGAGGGGGGCCCGCCTGGTCGAGGTCACTGGGGGCCGGTGGCGGAGGGGAGGGTGGCTCGTCGAAAAAGTTGGACCCGTCATCGCCGGGGGCGCCAAAGGGTGTGGCAGCAGGGGCTGGGCGCCAGCTGGTGGGGGCAGCAGGCGGGTGAGGGACGGGCTGCGGGGCAGGTGGCCCGCTACCGCCGCCAAACGAGCCAAAAAAGTCGTCGTTGCCCTCGCTGGAGGCTTCTGCGAATGGGTTCTTCTTGGCGATGCGGAAGCCGCCCGTGGAGATGGGTGCAGCGACAGGCGCTGCGGGCGGCTTTGGAGGTGGGGGGCCCGAGGATGCTACATGCGGCGCCTTCGAGGTTGCTATCTCGAACGGGCTCGTAAGCTCGTTATCCCCAGAGTCCGGCCCACCAAAGGGGTTTTTCTTCACTATTTTGTACGCTGCTTTCTTCGGCGCAGAAACCCCCGCATCACTCGCCTTCAGTGCAACCTCCGCCTCACCCTGACCCACACCAGCAGCACTGCTCTCCACCACACCCCCACCTACCTGACCCCCTTGCACCTCAGACGCGCTCTCCTTGGATAAATTATCCGAGGAATGCACGTCAATCTCAGTTTGGGGGGCCTCGGCTCGAGGTGGTTCAGTCTCTTCACTCGGCCGCGGTGGGACCTCTGCAGTGCTCTGCGGCTCATCGAAGTCCAAGGGAGCATCACCACCAAGTGCACTGTCAGATTTCAGGGCTTTCGCGGCCGGCTGCGATGGATCACCGTCCTTGACACCCACACGACCATCACAGAAGGCAGTAGCATCATCACCACCAAGTGCACCAGCAGATTGCGCGGTCTCCACGCTCGGCTGTGGTGGCACCTCCGCACTTTGCAGCGGCTCGTCAAAGAAGGCAGATGCATCGTCGCCACTTAATGCGACAGGTGGTGGTGGCACGCCCACTGCTACCTGCAGTGACGCGTCCTTCTCCCCCGACTGTACACCATGAAGAGAGGAGGCGCCATCCCCGGTTGGTGCAGCAGGGGGTGGCTGGGGTTCTATGGCCGCCTGGGGTGGGGGCTCCTCACCACTCGGAGGTGCGTCAAAGAAGGAAGAGGGGTCGGCTCCGCCGGTTGGCAATGGATATGGTGGTACTACCGTTGGTTCGGGCACGACCTTATCCACCGGCGGCCCCCCTTCGCCAAACGAGCGATAAAAAAAAGCCGAGTCGTCCTCAGCCTCGGATGCACCTCCAAACGTGGATAGACCACTCAATCCTGTGGAAATCACCGGCGGTTCGGCCTGCAGCTCACCTGCTGCCCCTGTCTGGCCAGGTGCAGCGTCTGCAGCTACTATCACAACAGCCGCACCTGCCGCTGTGGGTGGGTCAGTGCTACAGACAACAGTATGCGCTGGTTCCGCCACCTGGGCTGAAGGAGGGAAGGGAGCAGGCACCTCCGCAGCCACAGCGCCCTCAAAGGGGGGAGCAGAGCTGAGATGGACCTTCGGTGGCTGTGCCACTGCTGTAGACTCCCCCTCGCTGTGAATAAGGGGATCACTGCTCTGGACTGCATTAGGGGGAAACTCGAGTGCGCCCTCTGCTGGCGCCACAGCCGGTGGCGGAGGAGCCGCGGGCAGGTCTCTCAGCTCTTGCACACTCAACGCATCCGAATCTGCTTCAGCACCATCCCAACCGTCTGCCTCGTCGGTGGCCACCTGCCCCTCTGACGGTTCCACGCCAGTATTGAGGGGAGGGGGAGGAGGCAGTGCATAAGAGGGTGCTGCCTCCGTGGCAGAGTTGGATCCACCCAGCAGCGACGGTGCCTGCGCCCCCTCCTTTTTCTTTTTCACCGTCTTGACCACCTTCTTTTTGGCCGGCTTCGCTTCCCCACCCTCGCCTCCTTTCCCTGCACTCACCTTCTTCGCCACCTTAGTTTTCTTAACAACCTTCGCCGGCTTCGGCGCCGCCGCTGCCTCGGGCGTTGGCGGTGGCGGTGCTGCCGGCCCCTCCGACTCGCCAAAGCCCTCTGCTACAGACACAGTAGATGGTGCGGCATCCAGCCCCCATTCATCCATACCCACCGCACTGCTGGAACCAGGCAAGTCTAGCTCGCCAAGATCCACGCCGCCCCAGCCGTCCCCGTTGCTGTTGTCCTTCTTCAGCGAGGACGTTACCTCCTCACCCTCAAGGAAGTCGCGCAAGTCGTCATCACTGCCGCCACCCGAGCCCTACACACCGCAATGCCTCCCATCAGTGCAACTGATCCCCATGTATGCTGTCCACTGCACTCCACTACCTCATACACAGTGTCTCCACTGCTGATGAGTCAATCCACACACCATCCATTTCCTGCGCAACCTGGGGAGGCACACCTCTGATTTGTAGGAGGCAGCCCAGCCAGAGTCGGATCCCGACTCCTGCGATAGCAGCCCTGCCATTGCTACCAAGGATTGCCTCAACGCCGTCCACCCCGCTCAGCGAAACCTGACACGGAAATATGGCGAGTGGGTGGGTCACGGGGAGAGAGGGGGTGTGCAGCCCCAGTCAGACGGAGAAAGGAGAAGGTGGAGGGCTGATCGAAGGCAGAGCTAGCATCTTACGTGCTGCATACAGGAAAAAGGGGTGTGCAAAAATTTACATAGCCCTACATGTGTCTGATAGTGGAGTGGCCTCAAAGAAGAAATGGTTGTCGATATGATAGGGAAGATAACGAGAGGATTGCTCGCTGCGCCCGCGCTGACTCCGCAGCCCGGGGTCGCAGAGTGGTGGTATCACTGTGCCTAAAAGTCCGTACCTGCGTTGGCAACTGGCGGAGGTAGCGCCACCGTTCCTACGAACCAAGGCCTTCCGCCTCCGCAGCCGTGCCCGCGATGGCTCCGACGAATGAGGTCGAGCCTGACGCGGATCGCCGTCTCTCCTACCAGTGTGCTAGTTTGCTGTGTCCGAGCTACAACGACGCCTAGCCTGGGCACCCGTGACCGCGTCTGCAAGGCCAGTGGGCTGGCACTTCGACGCATACGATGCTTTATCAGTTAGTTGCACAGACTGTGCCGTCTGGCCAGGTCGTCGGTATGAGTGTACCCGTGGCTGTGGCAGCGCAGGCTTGAGACGTGTGGTTGCGCGGACGATACACAAACACGGAAGACAAGAATAGTAATATAACGTCAAAGAGAGGCAAAGACGACGGCGCGCGGGGATGATGTCGCCTGAAGGACAGGCCCAAGTATTACTGCAACTACCACGTACCACTGTTGGTACGGCGCAGGTACGGTATAGGTACGGAGGTACTTTTTTTTTTTTGCACCCCCGGGATATGGGACTGGCAGGGAACCCGAACTCATGCTCCCGGGTAGGCGACGCTCGTGTGAGTGCATTTAAGCTGTGTTGGGGCTCACTTATGCCAAAGATGTTGAACACTTACAGAATTTGGAAATGGTGGCCCTTGGGCCACCCTACACGCAATGTGAAAGGGAATCGGGTGGGTGGGTTAGCGTGAGCGATAGCTCTCGCAAAAGGCAGAAGGTGGACACACAATCGCTGCTGGTGTGTTATATAGTGTGCGGACATTTTACTCTCCGTGCGCGCGTGGGCGCTTGAACCGTTAGGGAGATGTAGCGTCGGAGGTAACGCTTGTAACGGAGGTAACGCCGGTTACTTCGTAATTTAGCCATGTAATTCAGACCTCTATATTACCAATATGACCATTTAAGCTGTTTTGGGGCTCACTTATGCCATCTGTCGCCGACTAGCGTGTAACGTTGGGTGGGGGCCCGCCAGGGGTCATCCACCCAAAGAGTTGCCAAGCTCCCGGGCACGGGAGCAGTGTTTGATCGATGTAGTCGAGGACTACGTCCGACTCTCGCGCCCAACCGCCGAAGAACTTGATCTTCTGCATCGGGGTACCGATAATGTACGCAGCAGTAGCTGCACCCTTTCGTAGGGAGTGCGAAGTCCACGCGAAACCGTCCGGAGGTTGTTCGTGGACTGCACGAAGTACTCGTTGTAGCCAAGCTCCCAGGGTGTCCGCAGTCCAATTTGTCGTAGGCTCGCGTAAACTAATGGCCCAGCGTCTGTCCGGTATCTTCCCGGCGGAGAATTTGGTACGGGCAACGTCGAAGTACTGTAGTAGTTCCGCGATGTCCGGGTGAGCTGAGGCCGGTAGTTCACATAGGAGTTTTCGCTCATTGGAAGCACCCCGTTGACCTTTTCTCGTTCCGTGGTACAGGAGGATTCCGCCGGTTGGAGTACACAACAGGTCTCCAGACCGGCACTCAACTCCCGCTCCACCGCAACAAAAAATGTGGCCAAGAGCACCGTCGCTAGACACGCTCTGAACAACAGAATGAGGTCCGTTTGAGCCTGAGTCCACGTGTCTATTAGCTGTGTGCGGAGGTCCTTGGCCAGGCGTAGCGATGATACAAGAATCCGGGCTGGGAGGTACAGACGTGTGCGGCTGGGCTGGAGGGAAACTTGGGACGCTGCGAGACCCCGCCGGACCTTGGCGACCAAATCGCCTTGTGCGACAGGTTCGGCGCCGTGGTCTTTGAAAAACCCGTTCACGGCTGAAAGGTAAGGTTGTAGACTAGTAGCCTTAATGGTGCCACGTTCCCCGATCCATGCGATGTAGCGGGCCATGGTAGCGGTTGTTGCGGCTAGCGGCGGTAGGCCTTGCTCCTCGCAGAACTGGAAGTAAGGTTTGATTGCGTTGTTGTACGTGTCGGACGTGCTTTTCGCCCAAGCGGCGGTCAGTAAGTCGAGCGTTTTAGCGCCAAGGCTGTCAGTGCCCAGTAGGCGTTGCATGTAGGGGCGCATCGAGGCGGCCCAGGGGTTGTTGCAGCCTGCCACCTCCACCTTGTAGCGGACCTTTGCTGGTCGGGTAGGGTACGCTTGGACTGCTGGCCTGATGTGTCGTGTGTTGAACATGGTCAGGGTAGCACTGACAGCGCCCCGGCGGAGGTACAACCAGGCCGGGAGGGAATCCGGAAGACAGTGACGGGCCAGTGAGGCTTGCCGACTGTACCGCGTCCGTGCCGCCGCCCGGGACGGAACAAGTGAGCTCGGGCCGGCAGGACCGTCTCGTGGCACGCCAATTCGGTAAGGGCATGATGCCAAGCCTTTCCTTGCCAACGGGGGGCGACCACCGTGGCTGCTGCGCCGCTCTGCTGTAGTTTATGGGCGAGGTCGGGTAGCGGGGGCCATGGAGGGTTGCACCAGTTGTTTTCTTCTTTCCAAGCCGCATCGGCGAGGTGAAGGGCGTCCACGGCTTCGCACGATGGGTCTAGCGAGTTCGCGTTGTAGCGGGGTAGTAGCGTGTTGAGAGCGGACGCAAACCGGTCGATTGTGTGCGGGCCGAATTGTGTGTCCATTTCGTGGAACACAGAGGGGTCGAGTTGCCAGTCGTCGCTATCGAGGTGGCGGCTGAGCTTGTCTGCCCACGTGTTTGCCGCAGAACGGATGTATCGGGGCCTGATGTGGATGTTGTTGGTGTCCAACAGGTACCACAAACGGCGTAATTCGTTCATCATCTCCGGGGAGCGGGACGTCATGGCGGCCATGACGTGGCAGGCCGCCCGGTTGTCTTCGCAGAGGAGGACGTTGCGGCCAACCAGGTGTGGCAAGAAGCTGAGGACGGGCAGACGGACGGCCTTCAGTTCCTTCTAGGTAATGTGCTGTTTTTCGTCCTCTATTCCCCATAAGCCGCGCGCTTCGAGTCTGCCGTTCAGTACTGCCCCCCAACCATATCCCGAACTGTCGCAGTGTATGTACGCTGACTCGACCGGGCGGTGTATGTCCTTGCCGTTGGCGTGGCTGGGTACTTTTGTCCACCACTGTAGATCGCGATTGAGCTGCGGGGTGAGGCGGACGCGGCCTCCCCACTTGTCGCCAAGTACGGAGTGCAGTTCGCGGAGGAAGAATCTTGCCGACGGAATCGCAAGAAAGGTACTGCGCCTGACCCGCGAATGACTGTAGTTCCTTGACATATAGCCATCTGCAGTTTCTTGCTGCACGTTGCAGTAGGTGTCGAGCTTGTCTGGCGAGCTTCTGAAGCTTTTCCGCTGGGGCGAAGAAGTAACTTGTAGCCGTGTCGCTGTCGATGCCCAGGTGGTGGCCGTATTGCGTCGGCTCCCAAAAACCCTTGGAGGGGTGGCGGAGAAGGCCGAGACTGGTGAGGAGGCGGTCGACGCGCTGCCGGAGCGCCAGAGCGAGCGCACGAGTGGCGGCGAAGAGGAGGAAGTCGTCCGCGTAAGGTAAGATTTTTGCTCCGCGCCACCGCGTGTGTCGTAGGAAGCGCTTGCTCGGTCTGTCGCTGTCGGGTTGAGTAGGCTTCCCCTGCTGTGTCGTAAAACCACCCGGGTCTGGTTGTCGGAGGTGTCGTACGAATGTGTCCGTAAACGCGCAAAAGTGGTAAGGGCTGAGCAACCAACCCATCGGGAGGCCAGCTAGTCGGTACAGTTGGCCGCGAACGTTTACGGTTAGGAAGTCGCGCTGCTCTGGCACGATGCCCAGCGCGTAGAACCCGTCCTTGAGGTCGAACGAGAACATGTAGTCGCCCTTTCGAGTCAGATGCCGTACGCCTAGCAAAGACTCCATCCGTAGTCGCTTTCTGTCGCAGAAGCTGTTCAGGTGTCGCAGGTCGACGATAAATCGCCACTGACTGTTGCCGGGCTTGGCGACTAAGAATAGTCTGGATACGTACTTGTTGCAGGTGGTGCGTTCCCATGCTCCCGTCTCCACGAAGCGCGCGAGCTCGGCGTCGACAAAGGTGAGCTGCTCGGGGGTAGCGTCTAGTAGTGAGATGCCTTGGTTGAACGGGGGTGGGGGTCGGTTGTTGAGGAAGGGATTAGTAACGCCCTCCCGGATCCACCGTAAGACTTGTCCGCTCGCGCCGATATCCTTCCAGGCTTGCCAGTTTCGCCGCACGCGATGACTCATGTAGCTTGAATATGGTGTGCAGTAATCGGCGCGGCGGGTCACCCCGTCATTCCTCCTTGTCGGCCTCGGTCTTCTTGTGTGCCTTGTCGGTAGAGGGGAGGGGGCGGCCGCCCGTGCGGTCCTTAGGCTTGGCCTTGGTTTTGTCCGGCTTGTCCGGTTTGTCGTTCGGCCTGTCCGGTCTGTCTGGTCTAGGCTTGTCGGCCTTGAACTGGGCAACTACTTGCGCTTTTGCAGCTGTTGTGATGCTGACTTCGAGTCGTTTGTCCTCCAAGGCTGACAGGAGTCCGTCGACGACGTTGCCTCCACGGTCGGAGGCGACTGTGTCGAAGCAACGTGTGTAGACGAGACGCTCCGCGACGCGTTCTTCTCCGTTGAGAATCTTCTTGGCCTTGAAGCGTCTGATACAGGTGAGTCGCGCTTCCCCCGCTGAGGCCACTGCTTGATTAGTACGTAGCGCTGCGTCGACGAGGGAGTAGGCGTAGGTTGTTTCGTCGGGGGTAGAGGTGACCGAGCGAAGCGTTTCCATAGCAGTTTCGAGTGCCGCGTTAACGGCGGCCGTAAATACACCATAGCAGAGCAGGTGTCGATACTCGTCGCGGGAGGAAATTCTCGCGTTGTCCGTAAAAAAATGTCGGCCTCGTCGTGTCGAGGGTTCCACAGGCACGGGATTGTTGTGCCGTATGGGGGTAGGCAGTCCGCGAACGTACGGGACGCGAAATCTGACCACTCTCTAGGGTCGATGTACTCTAGAGGGGTGTTTTTACTTTCAGCTGGTAGAGCGTCGAGCTCGAGTCGTCCACCCGCAGCGTTGTCGGAGTCGGCTGTGGGGATGGCTGAAGTAGTGTGTTTTGTTGATGCGGTTGCGACGGATAGAGTTTCGACCTGGGCTGCTAAATGCTGAACAATCTGTGTTAGCAATTGCAGCTGGTCTGGCTGCTGTTCCGGCGCGTCACCGGGCGCAACGGGGTAGAGGTCAGTAGGCAATACCAAGCGGTCTGCCATTTGAACTGAAGGAGTGTGTTTTCGTGCGTCGTGCAGGAGACTCAAGTGATCAACACCTTGCGTGGCTAGCAAGAGCCACGATGCCGTTTGCGTGAGCGATAGCTCTCGCAAAAGGCAAAAGGTGGACACACAATCGTTGTTGGTGTGTTATATAGTGTGCGGACATTTTACTCTCCGTGCCCGCGTGGGCGCTTGAACCGTTAGGGAGATGTAGCGTCGGAGGTAACGCTTGTAACGGAGGTAACGCCGGTTACTTCGTAATTTAGCCATGTAAGTCAAACCTCTATATTACCAATATGACCATTACGTACCACTGTACGAGAACCGTACCGTACTGCGCTAACCCCACACGAGGCCAGTGTCGGAGGTGCCTTATTAAGCGACGATACCTCATCGTTGTCCAAATAAACTAAGTAAGAATTTTTACAAGAAGAAGAAATGAAAGCCACCAAGCAGAAAGGAAATAAAAAGAGGAAAAACATCAAACTGGCCAAGCAAGCCCGATGAGGTACGCAGGATAGCATGCCAAAGAATCAGCACTGCCCTCGTCCTGCCCATGATGTCCTAAACTAAACCAAAATTAATTATAAAAAGCACCGGAATCCACCAGCAAAGAAATTAGTAATTCGAATTTTCATTTTTACAACAGGTACCGATAATAATCGGTTGTTGTCTCAGGGCGTGCCCAACATTGCTATCTAGGACTTAGGGTTGGAGTTTTACGCCTGGGGGGTCTTCTTGTCCGTCCCTCTAAGTCGACCGTAACAACATAATATAAAATATACAAAGACATACATTGTCAATCGCGACGAAAAAAATATATAAAGGATGCCATGCCACTATCTCCATGATGCGCGGCCCGCTCTCGCTGCTCGAGGGCGATGATCATCATGGCTTGTCATGATATGTTGGTCGAATCGTGCTTGCCTAACCTAGGCTCTTGGGTGACTCTGGTCTTGCCGGAGATGGGGGGGGAAGGCAGGCGAAAAAAACCCTCGCTATGATCTCAAGGCTAGGGA
The DNA here is from genome assembly GCA_026401115.1 of Tetraselmis chui. Taxonomy (NCBI): domain Eukaryota; kingdom Viridiplantae; phylum Chlorophyta; class Chlorodendrophyceae; order Chlorodendrales; family Chlorodendraceae; genus Tetraselmis; species Tetraselmis chui. Next base: position 55,095 of record JAPMLY010001825.1, read on the forward strand.
TCAAGTGAGTTTTGTCGATGTTGATGGTAATAATGTCATGAAACGTCGATGTTGATAGTATTGATATCTTGGATTGTCGATGTTGCTGATGGTGTTGATATTTTGGGATGTTGACATCGATGACAATGTAGTAGGCTGATATTATCGCCGATGTATCGATATTTTGGATACAACGGGCTTTGATAGTCAACACTTTCCAATTCTTTTGATAATTGGTGGCATTGATACTAGCACTAGTGCCATCATGTCGATAACGATGTGGCAATCTACCACATCGATGGCACCATCAGCGGGTGATGATGATACTATCGACGATGTATCGATGGCTTATCCCTAGCCTTATCAGATCGTCGAAGGCCCCGACTTGATCCACGCACACCCTCGCCCGAGATAATAGCCGCTCCTCCCGTCGCAGTCCTCCTTCTACCGTAGTCTTCCCCCTCCCTTCGGAGCAGGATGGGGGGGACTATAGCCACAACCGGTTCCCGTGTGTCGCTCCTCCTGTCGCGTTTGTCATGTCCCGGTCGGTTGCCAGCTCTTTCCGGCAACGGTTGATCAATACAATACCGCCCGTACCCTCCCCTTGTGGTTTACGCTACCATGGAGCCGCTTATACGGGCGGGGCGCTTTCGCGATAACCCTAGCACACCGCATGAGGCACTTCCTTAGATGGTGGGTACCGACGAAGGTAGAGGTTGGGTGGGAAAGTTAGATCGGGGCTCCGACCTCAAAGATGCCAAGTACGGAAATTATGACTAAAACCCTCCGTACATGGTTTTCCTTTGGCGGCAAATGATAATATTAGCGCCGCCAAACCGTACCGCTCCTCTCGCCGCGGCTGTCCCCCTCGTTGTTAGTGACGAGCTCCACCCCCATGGATGGGTCTGCTCTATACGTCAAAAGGCGTTGGTCGATGTCGAGCGAGCGCCCCTCCCTAGCGTTACTTCGTCCCGGCTATCCGCTGCCAGCTCATACACTCGCGTCCCACCGCTGATTTGTCCGTTACCTTGTCGCCAAAATAATTTTCACATGCACCCTCCGCCTCCCCACCTATCGCAAGGCTGCCATGGAGCGTAAGCGGACCCCCCACAACCGGAACGATGGAATTCGTGCTCGCACTATTAGTGACTGTAACATCCAAAACCACTTGCTTATGCGGAGCCGCATAATCCAACCACACAAAATTCCCAAGGCGATCGCGGGAGGCCCCATACCGGATTTGGCGAACCTCCAAACGCAAGTCCCTCCCCTTAATTCATCGCCTTAAATTCAAAGATGCCGCATTATCGTTACAACATTACCGTTTACGGTGAGCAAAATAATCGTCAAATTAACATACAGATATACCCCTATTCTAACGCTGAGTCTATTTTGTACTTTGTAGAGCAGCATCATCGTCAACTACCGTACGGGTACCGCCTTGAATTCGTTAACAACGAATTTCGACATCTACACTCCTCCACAAAATTCCGGACATTCATTATGCTAAGCATAAACGCTAGTCAAGAACACGCTCCCCTCTCACCACGTCAAGCACGACGATACCCGAGTACCACCCAAGTGTAGGAGAGCCGAGAAGCAAGCAGTAAGCCGCCATCCGGGATGGCTAGACCTCTGCTTAAAGCGGGTGTTGTCGGTGGAGTTTGTCGAATTAAGCCCATAAATTCCCGGGAAATTGTCTGAACTACACACGTCATTCTGAGCGCCACGCTTGGGCATTGCTCAAGCGCTCATACCAAGCTGCATATTACTCTGTGTTCCACATAACCGTATTTTTGTGCTTTTTGGAGGGGCTTTGGAGGCGTGGGTGCCGTGTTCAATGCGCGAGGTTTGGTTTGCGGGTGTGTGAATAGAGCACGGAAGTTCACGCCGCTGGCAGCGGTGACTTTTTGGAAAGTAAGCGAGCAAAAACGCACATGACGTAGGTTTGGATAAACACTGCACGTTGTTAGTATGCGAGGGCGATTGGCTTAGGGGAGGGGCGAGGTCCAACTTGGCCGTTAGGGACACATCACGTTGACGGTGGTGTTTGGAATGCTTGGGTATGTGCTTGTGCCAACCACACCCGCCCCACGCGTGGCACGCGTCGGGAATTAGGCTCAGAGGTCAATAGGAATGAAGAATTGGTAAACATATATCGACGAACCCCGCACAAATTGCCTCATGAGGTGAGCCGAAATCGATGGGTGTTGCTTGGCAGTGCGGCTCAACTTTGCCGGAATAATTCGCAAATTAACATAATTCATAAAAAATCTATTTGTGGGTGTTTGAACTCCAAATCATGTGAGTTCGACGCGCATTGAAAAGACGCGTCCAGCGGTACCTGTTTCAAACAGTTTAAACGATATATGAGTAAGTTATGATCGCTGGAACATTGTGGCCGAATACATTGCAGGACATTGTACAGGTACTCGTTACGAATTCCAATTCGTGCTTTTCCACAGGACGGACGTATACTCGTGGGTACGTCGCTACTGCAATATTGTAATGGTGCTGATGCTACAGTACGACCAGTACCTCCCGGTACGTACAGATATGCATAATTAATCTAACTAGCCAGATGACGCGCCAGAACGAGCTCTCCAATGCAGAAGGAGCCGCGTCGTGAAACCCAATGCTAGGCAGGCCGCGTCTCGAGGCAGATGACGACGGTTGAACAGCACTAACGCCTGACACGTAAGCATAGCTTGCAGGCGTAACCAGTCTGGGCTGAAACCTATTTAAGCCCAGTGCAGTAGAGGGAGGTGACAGAACCTTTTAACAATTCCTTTGTTCATTTACAACATCTACTGCCCAAGTACAGCAGTGAAACATCTTTCATCAATTACCTCTCGACAACATCAATTGCAATCTTACGACACAGAGCTAGACAGACTAGAACAGATTTGTGCTAGCGTTTAGCTTTCAGAGGCTAACCGCCACACTGGTTTCGGAGCTCTTTGGTCGACGCACGCTTTCGTTCGCTTATTGAACTGCTCGACGTTGTTTGATTGAGTTGAGATGGCTTCTCTTGGACCTGGTCATTACGTGGTGTTGGTAATTCACGTTGGAGGAACTAAACGGTCGGATTTGAAGTTGGTGTTTCAGCGTGAGCCTCGTACTGGTAGAACTTGGTTCCCTGCTGGCTCTGTCTTACCCAACGAAGAGCCTGTCGACGCTGCTATTCGCGAATTACACGAGGAGACCGGTCTTGTTTTGACACCGGATGATTTGACGCTGTTGAGTGGTGAACCTGTGAACGTTACGCTACCTCAAGGACGACAGCTTGTTTCCGTGTACTCTGCGTCTATTCCTGTCCTGTTTGCTACGAGCAACTTACGTACACCTGCTCAGGTCGAGCAGGTTGTTTTGGAACAGTCGACAGTTAATCCGGATGGCACTTACGTCGTCCCGGAAATCATCAACACTGACGGTCTGACACTTACGCCTGCACAGACTGGGTTACTTCGTGCTGAGAAGCACAAGAGTGATTTACTTCACTTTGGTTACGTGACTCAGTGGGAATCTTTCTATCGAGCAATGACACAACATGTTCCAGTCATGCATGAAGACACGTCTATCCCGAGACAGCTCCACATGTACCCCCGGTTTACAACGGTCGACTCTGGTTCTGTCTGGCTGCTGATTGTTGGACACATCAACCGACTGACTGGAGTGGGACCTACAGATTTACGAGTGGGAATGCCGATGCCTACCCACAACTTGGCAGGACTATCAGTGACTCTTACGGAGACTCAGCGTAAGGCTGCCATTACTTCACCGTACCAGAATGGTCAAGACCCACCTGTACTGGAGGATTGGCTCGAAGCTCAGCCTCAGCGTTTTGTAATGCTTGGGATTGCAGCTGACTCGTACGATGCAGTGTTCTGGGTTACTTCACAGTTTTCTGGACTCCTTGGTGGATGGTGGTTGAACCGGAAAAATCATCCTCCAATTCCATCTACGTACAACGAGCTTGTTGCGGAGATACGCAAGTCTACGTTTCTTCCGAACATTCAGGATGACGCAATTAAAGCTTTGCTAAGTTTTACACAGAGCAACACGATGAGTTACGCGCTTTTTACTAAGAAGTACAACGACTACTTACGCCGTTCTCGTCAAGACCTGACAGCGGAGGTACAGTGTGTACGCTTCATTACTGGTCTTGCAAACGTGGACCTCCAGAGACTGGCTAGATCACACCGAGCGCAACTAGGTTACCAGATTACGCTCGCGGAGCTACAAAACTTTCTGAATGACGTCGTGACAGACTCGCCGGAATTAGGCATGCAAGGTCTGCTGCTGGACCATCTACCCAATCCTCTCGCAAGCGCAACCTTGAAGACCCTTTTGAGGAAGCCTCTAACGTCTGGAAACGTAACAAGGGTGGCCGAGGACGAGGCCGCGGACGTGGACGTGGAGGTGGTAACAATGGTGGTCGTGGTGGCAACAATGGTGGACGTGGTCAACCATCCGGTCGCGAAGATTTTAATTCAATCGCAAATGCAATGACAGCTGAGGAGCGTAAGCGACACATGGACGAAGGACTTTGCTTCAAGTGCCACAAGAAGGGACACCGTTTGTTCCAATGCCCGGAGTTCAAAGGCAAGGCACCAATGCAACCTAAGAAGCAATGATGGTGGCAAGGCTGTTCTACAAATGAACTGGAGCAGCCGGCTACATCTACTGTTCATTCTGAGACACTGCTAGCGACAGAGGTCGTCGATAAACCTTCGGCATCTCCATCGACTACAGTTGCGACACCTGTAACGCAAGTAGCAGGTCGTCGTCGTCAGACTAAGCAGAGACAGAGTCGTAAACCTGTAACCAGACGTTCAGTTGATTGGAAACTGGTTGACTCAGTCTTTGACCCTCTGCATGCACGATTCAACTTCACGTTGGAAGGATGTGCTGATGATGAAGGTCTTAACTCGCACGGTGACTTACCTCACTGTTCGCCGAGTGACTCGATTCTAGACAGAGACTTGACAGGAGAGAGGGTGTTCATCAACCCACCCTGGGAGTTAGCTGAGCAGATTGCGCAGCATTTTGAGGATTGTCGTCGAACATCTCCGACATCTACGATGGCTGTATTTGTACTACCGAAGTGGGCGAAATTTACTCAGGTGACTAAGCACTGGAAACTCTATCAAGAATTCCCAGCAAGGACACAGCTTTTTACACGTCAGTCACTGGAGAATCCAGCGCAACAGGAGGTGGTTGCTCCAGCCCCTTGGCCTGTACAGCTGTGGTTAGTCGACGCAGATTGTGCGTTTAACGACTCACCAGAACCTACAGCACCTGATCAACCCGACTCGGTACCTGTACCAACAGACGACTCGGAACAGTCCATCGCTACGCTGCGACAATTTTCTTCGACAGCTACAGCCCTACTGACTGACCTCACGGAAGCTCGCCCGTTAATTCGAACTGAGCTGACTGTGAAAACTCCTGATGGCGGACACCACATTTCTGGATTAGTGGACTGTGCTGCGACACTTGATTTTGTGTCAGAGGACTTTGTACGACGCTTTGCTTTACAGACTCGGAAGTCTGCCAGTAAAACCCCAGTTCGACTCGCTAATGGACAACGAGTGACTTCTACGACAGTCTGCGACGTCACTTTTGAGCTGGCTCGACACGAGTTTCACCGGACTTTTTATGTCTTACGTGATTTACGCACAGCTGATTTAATCCTGGGTTTACCATGGCTTGATGACGAACAGGCCTCTTTACAATTTGGTACAACCAGAATTTTTACACTAATGGACGGCACAGCTGTGGAGACTACACTCGAGGAACGACGCCCTGAGTGTCTACTCCTGTCGTCTACGAAAGTTCAGAAGCTCATGCGCAAGACGCGCCGCAGCAGAGGACGTCATGCTGATTTTTACGTCATTGAACTTACGTCAGTCGCTGAACAAACGACAGACTTTCACACTGGAGAGGAACTAACAGCAGAACAACGTGATAACTTCCGGTCTTTACTCTTTGATGACTTCCCGGAGTTACTGCGACCTGTCGACTCTCCACCTGTAAGCCGACAGTGGGATCATCCCATTGAAACAATTGGCCCGATGCGACGTCAACGTCTGAACAGATTGTCACCCGCAGAGCGCGCTGAGCTTAATCGACAGCTTAAAGACGCAGTGGAAGCTGGGTTGATACGCCCCAGCTACAGTGAATTCGGCTCGCCAATTCTTTTTGTGCGAAAAGCTGATGGCTCGCTACGTCTTTGCATTGACTACCGCGGTCTTAACGAGGTTACGCGTAAAGATGCTTACCCGCTACCGCGTGTGGACGACACACTGGACGAACTTAAGGACGCGAACTTTTACACACACCTCGACCTCGCTTCTGGATTCTGGCAAGTTCGAGTGCGTGATCAGGACGTTCACAAGACGGCTTTTCAGACCCCTGATGGCTTAATGGAATGGGTCGCCATGCCGTTTGGCCTGTGTAATGCACCAGCTACATTTCAGAGGATGATGAACGACATACTTCGCGACTTTTTACATAAGTTCGTGACAGTCTACCTGGATGACGTCTGTATCTACAGTCGAACTCTGGAAGAGCACCTGGAGCACCTGCGTCTAGTGCTACAGCGATTCAAGGAGGAAGGGCTGAAATTGCGCCTTAAGAAATGCTTCTTCGGATTGCAAGAAATGGAGTATCTGGGCTACACTGTGTCAGCCGGAAAAATTTCGGTTTCCACAAAGAAAGTCGAGGCCGTTGCAGACTGGCCAGTGCCCAAGACGCAGAAGGAGGTTCGCAGTTTCGTACAGTTCTGCAACTTCTATGCGAGATTCATACACCATTTTAGCGACCTTACGGCTCCATTGACGGACTTACTGCGGAAGTCCCAGCCACAGAAGGTTACGCTGACGCCTGCCTGTTTGGAAGCCTTCGAGACTCTCAAGTTACGGCTCATTTCCGCGCCATGCCTGATCCTTCCGGAGGTCGGCTCGGACGCGACGTTCACCGTAGCTACAGATGCTTCCACAGTGGGGATTGCAGCAGTCCTGTTGCAAGACCAAGGAGGCGGTCTTCAACCAGTCTCTTACTGGGCGCGTAAGCTGAATCCAGCTGAGCGTGGTAACACTTACTCTGCGTACGACTTAGAAGCTTTGGCCGTATGCGAAGCTGTCAAGCATTGGAGGTGCTATCTTGAAGGCTGTTCTAAGTTCCTTGTCGTAACAGACCACGACACACTGCGGCACCTGCTCAGGCAACCGAACAACAGGCTGAACAAGCGGCAAGCAAGATACCTGCGGGATTTGCAACCGTTTGTGGGCTCGATGACACTTGCATATCGCAAGGGAGCTCTGAACGAAGCTGACCCGTTAAGCCGGCGACCAGACTTCGTACCTCAGGCCACAGTACCCTTATTTTGGGATGGCGAGGTTCCGTCAGATCGAGAATTACGACGGAAGTCCCAGCTGCTGTTTGAAGACGCACAGTTAAATTCACTGACTGTTGACGCGTTGCAGCTGAGCCCTGAGTTCGCTGATCTCATTCGCGAGGGGTTCTCACGAGATTCGTTTTATGGGGACGATGGTGAGTGGACAAGAGACAGCCGGATAGAAGCCAGAGACGGGTACTTTTGGCGTCTCAATCGCCTCTGTATTCCACAGAACTCTGAGCTCCGACTGAAATTGATCGCAGAGCTGCACGAAAGTTCGTCAGCCGGTCACAGAGGAGTTGCTAGCACTCTTGCTAAAGCACTCGACAGATTCTGGTGGAAACGAATCCGCCAAGATGTGAAAGATTTTTGTGAACGCTGCGTCGTGTGCCGACGAGCGAAGATTCGACCTCAGATGGCCGCGACTCTTTACCCGTTACCTGTTCCACCCAGACCGTGGCACACAGTTGGTCTTGACTACCTGACACACTTGCCTGAGAGCAACGGCTTTAACAGTGTGCTGATTGTAGTAGACCATCTAACTCGAATGGCCCATTTTCTGCCATGCACAGAGTCGATTACTGCCGAAGAAACTGCAACTTTGTTTTTACAGGGAGTCTACCGTTTACATGGACTGCCCCGAGTGCTGATCAGTGACCGCGACCCGAAATTTGTCAGCGCCTTCTGGCAGACATTGTGGAGACGCCTTGGAACGCGACTAAACATGTCTACCAGCCGACACCCAGAAACAGACGGACTGACAGAGCGCGTGAACAGCACGTTTCAGCAGCTTCTTCGTTGCTTCTGTTGCTATGATGGCTCCAACTGGTCGACACTTTTACCGCAAGTGGAGTTTGCGTACAACGCTTCGCGTGCACTTGGAATTGAGCACACGCCGTTCGAGGCTAACTTTGGTTTTTCTCCTGAGGAGCCTCCTGACCTGCTCTTCAGCATGCGACCATCGATTCCTTTTTCGCAAGACGCAACAGAACGGTTGAGATTGTTACAGGAAGTACACAGCTTGGTACGCTCAGTGTTACAACTACACAAGAACGAGATGCAAGCGCGCACAGAACCGTCTACAGCGCCACACTTCGCTAAGGGAGACAAGGTGTCAGTCGTCACAGCAAATCTTTTTCTGCGAGGACAGCCGAACAGGAAACTCAGAGACAGACAGCTTGGCCCTTTTTCAGTGGAGGAGCAGATTGGGAAACACAGTTACAGATTAAAACTTCCAGCGACAGTACGCTTACATCCTGTGTTCCACGTTAACAACTTAAGACCCTGCTCTACCGCTCTGCTACGGCCAGCTGTCCCGGTGACTGTCCCTGAAGGAGACGACGAGGAGTTTGACATCTCACACATCTCTGCTGTGTGCATCAAGTCGCTACCTGGGCGACGAGGCAAATATTTGCTCTTCATGACGCATTTCAGTGATGACGACATTCCACCTGTCTGGCACCGATTGAACGAGGTGCATCGAACAGTTGCGTTACAAGAATTCTTGGAGACGCCCCAATGGCGCAAGTTCGCCAAGACTCAGGCGTACATTGATTTTATGCACGCTCACCCAGCGCGCATTCCTGAGTCCCAGTAATTGCTTCAGTAAAGGAGCCAAGAACCACGGAGGTCTGCCTCGCGGCGACCTCATTGATCTGTCAAGAGGGGGAGGGTACGAGTGTGACGAGTACAGTCCTGCAACAGTACATTGCAGGACATTGTACAGGTACTCGTTACGAATTCCAATTCGTGCTTTTCCACAGGACGGACGTATACTCGTGGGTACGTCGCTACTGCAATATTGTAATGGTGCTGATGCTACAGTACGACCAGTACCTCCCGGTACGTACAGATATGCATAATTAATCTAACTAGCCAGATGACGCGCCAGAACGAGCTCTCCAATGCAGAAGGAGCCGCGTCGTGAAACCCAATGCTAGGCAGGCCGCGTCTCGAGGCAGATGACGACGGTTGAACAGCACTAACGCCTGACACGTAAGCATAGCTTGCAGGCGTAACCAGTCTGGGCTGAAACCTATTTAAGCCCAGTGCAGTAGAGGGAGGTGACAGAACCTTTTAACAATTCCTTTGTTCATTTACAACATCTACTGCCCAAGTACAGCAGTGAAACATCTTTCATCAATTACCTCTCGACAAACCCCAAGTACACAAGCCCGGCAGTGTTCGAATTCGCCCCTCGTAGCTGTCGGCGCATTCCATTTTGCGCGCAAAAGCATTGCCTGGGATTTCAGGATATTTGTCAATAAAATCGACGCATGGCTACATTTTCAACTTGCGAAGGTGCGAAATCTTGTCCGGACTTTTGTGGAGGAGTGTATATAAATGTTGCCGGACATCTTTTTAAATTCGATTTCAAGAATAAACTAGAGACATCAAAGTTTTAAATTTTTGTTTACAAGAAAAACTAGATGAGCACGGACAGGGAAAGTGGGAGGGGAAACAAATAAAGGGCAAGAGTGACAAGAGGATCACGGAATCCAAAGCACGGCAAAAGGAAAGCACTACATTGTGCACAAACCTAGCAGATTGAACTAAGGAAACTCCTAGGCCGCGCCGAGAATGCAACACGTGGAGGCGACAAGCGGCGCCTCACGCGCCGCTCGAGGAAACACGAGGACGCTTGCGGCCCATGAAACCCTAAATCAAAGTTTTAAATGGGTTTGAAACTACCGACTTCTGAACATTTCGAGATTTAACTTCACAAAGCAATAATCTTGATTACAGAAGAGAATAAAAAGGTTCGCCCAGCTCATCTTGTATGGTTTTAGTACGTATGAGAGGGTGGTGCACCTGCTGTTGCATGCCTACTTGCTCCGAGGGCTTAGGCTTCTATGCATGTTTTCTTTTCATCTTTGCTAATGGAATCCACTACTTTCGTCGTAGTTTTACTGTTTTTTAGCAAGTATGTGTTGCGAGCAGATCATAAATAACAAATGCACATACTTCCACAATACAACATTGCCAGTACATGTACCCTCACAATTGTGAACGTTATCATTGAATACGTATAGTTGACCCAGTACATATAAATAGTATACAAGCACCAATGTGTCATGATGCTAGTTAGTTCTTCGGTAACTATCACATAGCGCATCAATGCACGCACATGTCGACTCACCTCGCCACTCACGGGCACCTCCGATAAGAGGTTAAACATGCCTAGACGGAGACCTTCCCCATGCCTCTATTGCGATGACGCCGGCATACCCCATGGCTTCAAACACGACAAGACACATCGACATCAAGCACCACTATATTCGAGAGCTAGTGTATGCAAGGTACTTTCTTGTCTACGGGCGGGACTTATCTCTTCTTAGGGGTCGTTTTGCGGCGACGAGGGTACGGACAAATCTCAGTTGGCGACCGGCGTTAGAGCTGGCGGCGGACAGCCGGGAGGCAACGCCATGGCACGGCGCTCGTTGACAGCCGACCAGCCATGTGCGACTCGAGTCTCCCATGGCGGCGAGGCGAGAGGCTACGCAAGCCGGTCGAAGGTCGCATTCAGAGGAGCGACACGGTATGGCGGCCAAAGTCCACATTATCATCCACCGCCGGAAAAATCCGGTACGGAGGGTTTTCGAATGAATGTTTCCGTACACTACATATTTTGCGGAGCGGCGACTCGGTCCATGTGTTCGACTAATCCCTCCCTTAGTCGGTACCCAACTATGCATAGGTTGGCTTAGGCAGTTTGCCTAGGGTTATCGCAACGGCACACTGCTCGCATAGGCGGGTCGCCAAACAACATAAGCCACCGGGGGAGAGTAAGGACGGCCACATCGCGATCAAATAGTTGCTAGAAAGCAGACGGCGAAGGACCGGGGACATGAGAAAACTTTGGCACGGAGACAAGATCGCCAGTTGGACACCGTCTAAGGCTTTGGAACCCTTAACCCGATAAACAAGATACAAGCAATAATGTGTCTTGTTGCTAGTTAGTTCTCATGTAACCATCACATAGCGCCTTGGTGCACGCACGTGTCGACTCACCTCGCCACTCACGGGCACATATGATAAGACGTAGTGTTGGATGCTCGTAACGATGATGGTGATTGAATGGGTGCAATAATCATATCAGCATCAAGATGTGAAAACGAAAAGTACATTTTGCGGAGTGTTTATCGTGAAGAGGGGATATACCGAAATATCATAGGCATAAAAATCTAATCAAACCGTGCAAATGACGAAACAATACATCGACACGGGTATGCAACAAAGCTTTGGCGCTATCATATGCCCAAAAATAGCAAATACAGATTGTTATTTGTGGCATTGTGACGCTCGGGCACCTTTCCTTGTGCTTAAGGTAGGTGTTGGCTAAGGTTTTCATAGTTTTCTCACGACATGAAGAAGGTGAGCCGACAGTCCGAGTGGGTCCGACTCGAACTCCTTTCCAAACAACACGCGTTATGTCTACCCTTCTTATTTGAGGACGCCCTACTCGATATCCCGGACGGAGACGGCTACGCCTTAGTGTCCATCACCCTAGATCCGACACATCATGGGTTTACTCCTCTTTTCGACTTTCTGACTCTTCGCTTTCCAAGCCCGACACCTACCCCCATAACCACATGTGAGGACGACAAAAGCGCCCCAAGGCCTCACACGCCACGGAGCCAAGCCGGGACCCCCTCGCCCGTCCCTGCAGCCCCTCGCTCTACCGCTCTACACCGGCACAAGAATACATGCATACAAGCACCTACCATGAACCAAAGATTTTCTCCTTTGGCAACTGACCGCAGAATGTTGCACCTACCGCTATGCGCTCCGACAAACCGCCCGATCCGCTACGGGCCGACGACGTTCCCCGCCCAATAACCACCCCGTGCAACTCCCATGAATAAACAAACGGTGCTCAACGTCTTCTTTCTTACATAGACTATTGCTAGAAAGGCGCCCTACCTTCCTCCTCCATCGCAACTGCGGGGACGTCTACTTCCCTCTTCGCCTCCTCTGCCTCTCACCCGATCGAGTTGTCGTTGCTCGCACAACGTGTCATCTCTCCCACTTCCCGCTTTACCTCCCACTTCTCCATCAGAATACGCCGCAATGTTGGCTGAGGACCCCCTCTTGCTTCTCACCTCCGGTGGAAAAATGCAACGCCATGGACTTGACTCCACGCGCTTCCTCCCACCCCTTCCAGCAATCTCCACCCTTCATCGGGCACCGACATAGGCCCCACCCCTCCCCCCGAGTCCGCAACACCGGATATATCGCCGGACGACATCCCCCGTCGGCCCGCACCCGCCGAGCCCCAAGCGACTGCCGACTCAGCCGGGGGCAGACTATGATAAGCACGAGCGCCTCGACCTAAGCCCGGGCGGTAAATGCCAACGGTGGGACATGTGCGACTGCCTTTGCCGCTCTTTTCCAGAGGAGTGCCAATAGTTGGTGGAGAAGAGAAGGGGACTAGCATGCCAATCCCTTAGCAAGGCGATCGGAGTTAGCGATAGCACTAAATGTATGTTGCTTCTCTTCCGCCGTGAATGAGGATTATGTGGATTGCAAAACGGGATTTTACCGATGAGACGTATGCAATATTGTAATGTTGTGTCTTCCAACCCCCGGCTTACCGGAGGTTGATTACACTCCCCAATACGATTGTACTTAGTTAATCCCTAGGAGTATGTAGGACTAGGGATACCGGCCTAAATTTTGTACTCAGAATTCTATATGGCATATGCACGGAGGCCCTTAGACAACAGCCGCACATCGCGATAGCGGTACATGTTGTGAATCATTTTCATGTTCATTATAATAAGTAAACATTTTTATTTTTGCAGTACATGTACAAACAGTTATACATGGACGTATCGGCGAAGTTCAGGCCAAAGTACATGCCAAATCGAAGTTTAATATGGTGCTATATGGTTTGAAACTAAATAAAATCGTTTTAAACTATTTTGAAACATTTTAAAACTATCCAAGGTGGGTTTCATCATCCCGGGATTTTACTAGGTATAGAGACGTCGTGATTATCGCGACTGTTTGTTTATTTCGGGCACCCACTCAGTCGCCATACGCGGTGGCGCCCGCTACCTAGTTGACTTGCCTACAACTTCCGTCTCCGGATGCTCTCACTCGCTCGGGAGATTATGAGGGCCACATTCAGCGGGGCCTTTCGCGCATTCTTCGTGCCCGGGTCTACCTTGACCTTTTGACTTTTTGCAGACCTTCCCCACCGGACTATATGAGGGTGATTTCGGGTACGGATCGCGGGGCTTTGGCTCTCTTTCTCGTCTCACATGAGTCATCCAGTTTCAAGGTGCCATCCGAATGTCATACGATGGCAATGCACTAGGTGCTTGGCCTCGCTGCGGAGCGCGCCTCTCATGTTCGGAAAGCCCACGGTGCGATGAGGCTCTTTCAGAGTCTCTTGGGTTGGGATCTTAGTCGACGGTATCGGGCACCTCCATGTTGGGCGAGCGCTCCACATTTACTATGCGTATGGACCGCATCCCCCGGTGCCCGTGCTCTTGGTACGTCATTCACCTCCACGATCGGATTGTCCACGTGATTGAAGATTTCATGCTTGAAGTGGGGGCTACTAAGGGGCGGGACTTCCGGTTGGAGGTCCGTCGCATTCGGTCGGGAGCTTCTCGATATCGACTTGGGGATGTGGCTTGGTTAGACTTCATGGCTCCACACCGTCATCTTGTTGTTGATGTGACAATCACAAGTGCTCGCACGAACACTCGAACACCAATGTTCCTCATATAGGTGCTTGTCTCTCACTCTCGGCCAGTCTTGCATTGGGAGCTGAGCATGGCAAACTCGATGCGGGCCTCAGCAATTCCGCTTTGCTTGGCACGCCTTCGGTTCAATCGGTCCATGGCTACTATCCCTTCGCTTTGGATGATGGGGCATGGGGGCCGGTGGGCGCCTATGGCGGATGAGTTGGTTGATCGCCTTGCTATTTTGGTTGTATTTCGTCGTTTCCATGCCATGCGTGGGTATTGCAAACTCTCGTTCATTGCGTTATGACAATTATGTCCGCAAGCAACATTTCGTTCGTCGATCTACTTTTCTCCCTTTCAACGTTTTTTTTTTTTTTTTTTTGAGGGGGGGGGGGGGGGGGGGGGGGGGGGTTGCGGCGATAATTGTTGCAACATCTTTTTGCCGCTCTTTATGGTACTTTGGGTTCCTATCTTTGCGACACTTTGCATGAGGGTAGTGCTATGTTGTGGCATGCCTTCCTTTTCCTCGGGCTTAGGCCTGTGTAATTTTTGCCTGCTTTTTCCTTCTTGCTTGGTGGTTTCCACTGCCTTGTCTTGTATGAATATTTTGTTTTATTTGGGGCCATGCGTCATCGCCGTGAATATCTTTTCAAATTTTTTGCGCGCCCCCGCCTGGCCGGGCCGGCCGGCCGCCGGGATATGATGAAATAATATTTAAAAGATGATGCTGATATATTGACTTGTTCAGGCGGGTAATACAGGTAAGGATTAGTAGTATGCAAGTACCCGCGTACAGTATTGGACGAGAACAGACGGCGCGGAGGCGGCGACTAGACTGTCGCTGTTTTACCATCATCTGCGCCTCCTCCCCTCCTCTTCTCAGGGCGCGCCAGTACCCCAACGTATACGCGGGTCGATCCAGAGAGCGCCACAGCTAGCGTAAAGATTCTAGACCGTATGGAGCCGAACGCGGTCGCAAGTTAGGCTAGTGTACCAGAAGTAGGTGTTCTTAATACGAAATGCCGTGGCTCAGGTAATAGAATAAAATCCAGGAGGGGGGGGCTGCATAGACCTTATAATGCCCTGGCCACCAGCCCCCAGGGTTGTTGCTCTCCATTTGCAGCACCCTGGGGGGCGAAAGGCGCGGCAACTTGCCACTGTCGGAATGTCCTTGATTTTGGAGGCACACCGTGACGGCAGGTTGGACTCGCCCCAGCCCGACCGGAAACCTATTTGCTAACTCGATATCCAAACTACGGGGTCGCCGAAACCTAACCTGAGTGCACAAAATACGTGTACGGCAGGTACGGCGGCTCTCCGCAACATGAGGAGGTGCAGCTGGGGCGCGTGCTGGCCGACAAACAGCGCTATAGTCTACTATTATTTTATTCAAGCCACTGTAAGCTCTGCCAGGCGCTACAGCCGGTGGTGGAGGAGGTCGAGGTAAGGGGAGGACGGCACTGTCAGTCCTGCTCTGCTCGTTAATTACGCTATACGCTCCGCGTTTCAACGTACGAGTGAAACCGCGACGTAAGTCTTACGTTACGAGTGAAACAAGGCTGAGTTTACCCTTATCAACTGTCGTGCAGACAAACGAGCGGCACCGACTGAGCGTAGCACGGCTGAACACGGACCACGAGGTGCAGTGGGCTCCCGAGATGCTGCACTATCAGGTCGACACCGTTCCCTGCTTCATCCTCTTGGCACCCGACGGCAGCGCGCTGTGCCGGACCACGGCGCCAAGGAGCCTCGACCACATGACGCGCTGCCTGCAGCAAATGGTGGACCTCTAGACAATCGCCTTTTCTAACCTGCCCACCCACGACATACGCCCCGTCTATAGAGCACTAACGAGATGTAGACAATTTAATTTACAACGTGGTTGGTTGTCGTGCCGGCTGCCGTCACCCTCCGCACCACACCCACCCACCCACCACCATATGTGGCCGGACCCACGTGTGCAAGAGGGCGCGATGTGTACACAGAGCCTAGAACGCTAATGTACCTACCTCCAAATTTTCTAAGGGCGGGGCCCCGGCTGCCCTTCCCCTTCTACTATCCCTGCCCCGCTGCGCTACTCTTTGCACGGGCTGCACCCCACCTGGTAAGCTGGTTAGGCGCTGGGCTGGCAGGGTGGGGCTAAAGGATGTTGTTGAGCACGCGCTGGTAAAAGTCGTACTGCCGCGTGCGCCATGCATCCAGGCTGTCGCTGATGAGGCTCAACACCACCTCCACGCACTGCTCCTCCGTGAGGGAGGGGTGGAAGCGCTTTTTGAGGTTCTGGATCACGCGCGGGCCGGCCTTGAAGCAGGGGAAGCCCGCGCCCTGCATGATCTCCACCAGCAGCAGGATGTGGTCACTGTGCTTGCGGCAGGCGAGGAAGCCCTGGATGCAGAGCACCTTGAAGTAGTCAAACAGCTCGCTTGCCGCGCCCTCGCTGTTGGAGTCCATCACCTCCAGCAGCTCGCGCGTGAGCTTGAAAGGGGCGCTCTCAAAGTTGACGCCACCCGGGGAGTTGGAGAGCATGAACCCAAAGTCGATGTGGATGATGTGGCCCGCATCATCCAGCATGATGTTGCCGTTGTGTCGGTCCTTGATCTGCAGCAGGTAGCATACGATGGAGTACGCGGCCATGGACTCCACAAAGCGGTGCTGCGCGGCCACGCACTCCGGGCTGCCCTTGACGTGCTTGGCGAAGAAGTAGTCGCGCAGGGAGGCGTTAGGCGGGCACCGGCTCTTGAGCACGTGCAGGCTCAGGGCGTCCGGGATGACTTCGATGAATGCGGTGTGGGAGGAGGTCACCAGCACCTCATACGGCTTCAGCCAAAGCGGCAGCCCACTGGCAGCGAAGATGTCGTGGAACTGGCGGATAAGCTCCACTGCGAGCAGCTCCTGACGGCAGTCATCCCCGCTTTTCACAATCACATGCCGCACCGCCCATCCTGGCTTCCGGCTGTAAGGACTCTCCGATGCTATCCGTGCCTGTGACACATGGAAACCATTACTTGGTCATGACGAGTCAAATTATACTGAATGACGAGGGAAGACTCATCGAAAGTGCAGCGCCACAGTAAGTGGTGCAGTCGTGTTGAAAGTTTGCATGGGTTCACACACACACACACACACACACACGCACCTGCTTTTCATGCCATCGCTCGCCGTACACTGCATTGGCGGCCTCCCTCAGGCGGTCTTCATGCGCCTGGCCCGGGCATGTCTGCTGGCGCGCGAGGTGCGCTACCATCTGATTCTCCGTGTCGTTGCCCGCAGAGGGAAAGGTTGTCAGCGGGTTGGGGCAGTGCTGCACCTGCGCCATCTTGCACAACGCCTCGCTGGACGGCACGCGCAACCGTTGCCGCTGCCTCTTGGGCGTATTGATGTGCAGGTCCACCCCGCCGCACACCTCCAGACAAACGGCTACGTACGGACCACTCATGTTGATGATGGGTGACCCCAGAGTGAGGGTATCATGCAGACCGCCCTCGCGCCCGTTGCATCCAAACCAGCTCCCCCTGAACAAGCACCCCAAGCTGCTGCTGTTCCCCGACCCATGCACATCTCCCCCAATCGCTCCCGGGCCCGACGTGGGCCTGTCCTTCGCCACAATCCCATTGCCAGACAGGTGTTCCGACGAAGCCAGCCGCTGCGAGAGTGCCCCTGCCCCCTCTCCGCCAATCCCGAAGCCCCCTTCCCCTATTACCTTCAGCGTGAGCTTAACCAGCGGCGTTTCCCCACGGAGCCCAGCCATCGCCACATCCAGTGGCTTGGCGACGTGCGTGTGCGATTCCAGAAGGCTGCGCCTACCCTGTAGTGGCGTGGCTGCCAAGGCCTGCGGACGTGGTGACGCGGGCCGACCTGCACAGTGCACACACACAAACACACACACACACACACACACACACACACACACACACACACACACACACACACACACACACACACAGTCAGTTCTCTAGATTATTGAGACGACAGCAGCAACTAACCTTCAGGCACAGCGCAACCTTACCTCCTGGAAGATGTCCTGCACCTACTCGCTGGTCCGTCTGCACTCCGGTCTTGATACCAGTCAAGGCCTGGATGTTGGGATCGGAGCTCACCCCATGCAATCCCGTGACACCCCCGAATGTGTCAGGACCTGGCTCCTCGACAGGGTTGTTGGAGAGGACCTCGATGCAGATCATGAAAGGCGCCTTCTCCCGCGAGTTAAGTAGCTTGGCCTCTTTGGCCGGCACCCTCACCACGCGCTCATTCTCGCAGCTCAGCGGGAAGCACACGTTGACTCCCTGGTGTGAGGCCTGCTCTATGTCACGGTTCAGCTGCTCCAAGCCGTGCGTCAGAGTCGCAGACCGTTGATCCTCTGGCACCGAGTTGAGAGAAGAGGAGGCTTCACATAGAGCATCCACAAAGTCCAGCGTGGCGCCAAATGTTGTCTGGCGCAGCTTCGTGCGAGGGGATGACATGGGGGAAGACACACTCTCGCTCTCGCAATCCGAGTCCCCCTCCCCGTTGATGACAGTCAACTTTGGCACGGCAGCTCGCTCTGTTGCCAGCGTGTCAACAATGGGCGGGGGAGGCGAGCCATCCGCCAGCTCCTTCCGCAGCTTCCTATAGTGGTTCAAGTTAGCTTTGGACGCGGTGCAAGGGGTCTCCTGAGTGCCAGCGCCGTCGACCTGCGGGGGAGACGGGTCGTTTCCGGCCACAGTACCTTCCACGTGTGACGAACCCCACAGCCTACTGACCACCCTCGACTTGAGCTCACCACTGATCCGCTTCAGCGCGCCTGGGCGATCGCTGCCTGTTGGAAAGTCATGCACGACCTGCAGTCCAGAAGTGGCGCGGGACGCTTCACTGCTGCTGCCGTCAACATCTTGTCCAGGCACGCCAGCCTCATTCATGATAGTCCCGATGAGGGCCCCTGTGGAGGAGTAAACGGGCTTGATGGCGGGTACGGCATTCTCTACCTGGCCTTTCTCCGCAGCAACGCCCTGCCTCTCCGCCCCTTGAAGTATCCCATTGCTAATAGCTTTGGTGTCCTCGAAACTCAGGCTGCGATTACTTCTTCTGCTGCCGCCGCTGCGGATGGGCTCCTGCACCCGACGCTGACGCAGGCCAGAAGATCTGATGGGACTACCCTGCGGAGATTTGGACCCCCAGGGCGGGCTGAGGACCCCGTACCGCTGCCTGGGCGGGCTCATGCAGGTCCGAGGGTCCATGAAGGGCGGAACCCATGTTCCCTCTAAAGCTGCCTGTTCACTCCGATCACGTAGGCTACGTAGGTGCACACTGTTGGGCTGGTCTTGACTGGCAGACAACAGCAGCCAGTATGTCTTGACAGCCACACGTAAGCTGCGGGAGCAAAGGTCCAGTAAGAGCCTCTCCAGTGTGCTTCCCGGCCTGCGCACTACCAGGGCACAGAGCTGCAGCAAGTAGCGCTCGACCGCCGTTTCTGGCATAGCATACATCCGGTTGCATATATAGTCATGCACACCCACGGACTGGCTCTTGAATAAGTACGTCAAAGCGATCCACTCGTCAAAAAACTCTGAATCGAAGAAACGCAGCAGCAGGTCCGTCTTGCCCGGGGGTGGAGGGACAGAGGAGGCAGACTTTGCTGCATACGGGCCAGCAATTTGATGGTGGTGCCCATTCCCTGTGTCACACGCGCCGCCGAGACCGGATATGCAAACCAGACCGCCTGCCTGAGCCTCCACATCCACCACGGCCATATCTTTCTCCATACTCATATTTGTGCTTTCGCGCTGTGTGCCGTGATTTATTTTGATGGCGGCGAATCCTTCAGAAATCCGTTGACAGGCGGGTTCAAAAGCCCGTCTCTCCTCCCAGTATACTGCTCCAGGTTCCGATAGAACCTGCACAGGGTAAAGCATCCCGCATTAAGTGAGCGAGGCAACTAACCCCTGATACAATAAACCCCGAAAGACAGATGCGGTGCAGCCCTTGGATTCGGGATACTCACAATGCAAAACGCACTCCTCCCGCTAGAATGGGCACTGCAATCAGCGCCCCGATGATCAGGGGGGAGAACCTCCTGGGCTTCCTCGCCCAGGTTGTGCCCCCTGCATGCGGTGTGAGGCACACGGTCAAAAAAATTTAAAGCCGCCCTCAATAGCACCGAAAGCACACCATCAATGCCAACACCTGTGTAAGCAGGCCGCTAAAAGGCAGCGCACCTGCGGTATCTGCCCTGTGAGCTGTGCTGTGATGGTGCACAGGTCCTGCAACATGCAGCAAACCAATCTGTCACCCATCATCTGCAGCTTCTCTGTGTGCGCGTGCTATGTGTTCATCGTCCATAGATGATTGATTGATGCACACTCACCTTTAAGGATGGAGGTGTATGCTGCGTTGATTTCCTTTATCTTTATGTCACACGCCCTCCGAGAGGGGCCCGCTGCCAGATCCGGGTGGTGCTGCACGCAGAGCTTACGGTACGCCTGCTTAACCTGCGAGCAACCAAAAGGCAAACCCTACACCGCCTTAGGTATGACAGCCTGTCTCCCGCCAAAACGACACCCAGTTGTGGCACCACTCTGACCCGACAGGATACCGCCCGGCGCTGCACGACTTCGACCAGTATCACACAGGTCAGAATGCCGTCTTTGGTGCTGGAAAAAATGTAGCTTGAGGCTCATTGCCACTTCTGAGGCGGTGTGGGCTCGGCTGAGTGCGCTGACATGTGACGCGCCGGTGTTGCCTTTGACCAGCCCTAGTCGGAAAGAAGCCGGGCAGGCGGCGTCAGATGATCAGAGGGGGTCGTGTAGGCTAGTATAGAGTACCTGATCGCGGGTAGCTGCGCTGGTGAGGCCCAGGGTGCGGTAGTGCTGCTCGACGCCGCTCATTATACAGCAGCTCGCCGGCTGGAGGCCATCGACGAGCCGCCGGGACTTGTACCGCCAAAAATAACAATGAAAGAAACGGTCTCGCTACTTTTTGCACCACCACAGCTCCCAGCGACACAAGCGATATATAAATGCACTGATGAAACCCTTCAATTGTGTGAGCTTGCGCTTACTCTCGCCTCTATCCTGCTCACGGACGTGAGACTGCTCGGCTGGCGGTGTCGGGATGCCTCTGAGGCTGAGTGGCGCAGCCGTCGCCGCGACCTAATAAATGTTCTGAATAATCAATTTGCGACCCCGCACAGCCTGCTGGATATCCCCTGAGTTTGAAATATCACAGGCTAAGTTACGCTATATAGGTACCCGTACCTGTACCCGGGAATCCTGCTGCTGACGCTGATATGAAAGTGTGGTCAGTAAAAATTTAATTCTTACAAGAAAAAACAGTGGAGGCCACCAAGCAAAAAGAAGAAAAGAGGAAAAAACCTAAGCCCGAGGAACAGGAAGCCCGTGGTCAGTCATCCTTGCAAAACGCCGCCTGTTGAGGGTGTCAGTACGTGCTTACCTACCAGTCCCATATCTCGGGGCGCAACAAAGAAATGTATGTGTGGAACATATTGTTCAGAATAATCAACATTTCTTACAAGAAAAAGCAGTGGAGGCCACCAAGCAAAAAAGAAGAAAGGAGGAAAAAAAAATCTAAGCCCGAGGAACAGGAAGGCATGCCACAGCACCAGCACTGCCCTCCTGAAAAGCGTCGCGGAGATAAGAACCCAGAGTGCCATGAAGAGCAGCAGAAAGACGTTGCATGAATTCACGTCGCACATCCCCCAAAAAACGCCGAAACGGAAGAGAAGTAGATCGACGAACAAAATGCTGCATACGGACATAACTGTCAAAACGCAAGGAACGAGAGTCAGCGGCCCCCATGCCAGGGAAGCGACGAAGATCCACCAAATTAACCAAGCGATCAACCAACTCAGCCGCCATCGGCGCCAACCGGCCCCCATCCTCCATGGCGAAGGGATAATAGTCATGGACCGACTGAACCGAAGGCGTGCCAAGCAAAGCGGAAGTGCGGAGGTCCGCATCAAGTTTGCCTTGCTGAGCTCCCAATGCAAGGCTGCCAGATAGTGGAAGGCGAGCACCTATACGAGGAACGTTGGTGTTCGTGCGGGCACTTGTAACCGTCACATCAACAACAAGATGACGGTGCGGAGCCATGAAGTCTAACCAAACCACATCCCCATGACGATCACGTGAAGCTCCCGACCGAATACGGCGGACCTACAACCGCAAGTCCCGGCCCTTAGTAGCCCCCGCTTCAATCATGAACTCTTCAAGCACGTGGACAATCCGGTCGTGGAGTTGAATGATATACCAAGAGCACGGGCACCGGGGGATATGGTCCATGAGCATAGCGGCTCTTGAGCGCTCACCCGACATAAAGATGCTCGATACCGTTGACGAAGATCCATACCCGCGAGATTATGAAGGGGCCTCATTGCACCGAGGGCATTTTCGAACATGAGCGGCGCGCTCCGCGGTCAAGCCAAGCACCCGGTGGGCTGCCATCGTATAGCAATCGGATGTCACCTTGAAACATGACTCATGTGAAGCGAGAAAGAGAGCCAAAGCCCCGCGACCCGTAGCCGAAATCACCCTCATATAGTCCGGTGGGGAAGGTCTGCAGAACGCCAAGAGGTCAAGGTAGGCCCGGGCACGATGAATGCGCGAAATGCCCCGTTGAATGTGGCCCCCGGAATCTCCCAAGCGAGTGAGAGCATCGGGAGTCGGAAGTTGTAGGCTAGTCACTTGGGTAGCGGGTGCCACCGCATTGTTGACCGTAGATACCACCAGCTCGACATCGGGTCCGGCATAATCAGAAAGGTTTTGGTTCAGTGTGTTAGTCAACACCACAAGCTCCGATTCCGAAAACCCGCTCATAGTGGAGATAGAGTCGTACGAATTGCGCAATTGGACCGCCCACGGTAAAGTAGAAGTGGCAACATTCAGTAGTTCCTGTCGGATGAGACCGCACAAAGGACCTAGCGACTCGGACTCGTAATCAGTAATCAGATTGTTCAGAATCTAATTGGGGGGGGGGGGGGGGGAGGGGGGGGGGGGGGGGGGGGTAGTCATGGAGCATCTGGCGGGACCATAAATTAATCCCGAACTTTGATTACAAGAAGAACAGCATGAGCACGGACACGGGAACAAGGGACGGGTAACAAAAGGGCAAGAGTGACAAGAGGATCACGGAATCCAAAGCACGGCATAAGGAAGCACTACATTATGCAAAAGCCTAGCAGATTAAACTAAAGAAACTCCTAGACAACGCCGAGAATGCAACACGTGGAGGCGACAAGCGGCGCCTCGCGCGCCGCAGCGCGGGGTACGGGATTTTCAAAAGCCTCTGTTCGGGACTTTTCGGTCGCCGCCCGATCGTGTCGCTTTCCCCTTAACAACTATCCTCCTTGCCGCTTAGGCGCACTCCTCCCCCGGGAGGTGTAGCTTGTCGGCGTAATCGGCTGCCAATGAGCGCCTTGCCATGGTGTTGCTTCCCGATTGGTTGCCTTTGGATCCGGCGCTTTAGATACGCCCGCACCCTCCTCTCGTCCCCCGAAAGAAGAGTGGGCCCATCCGTATCATTCGCATGCATGACAGTAGGCACTCCCGTATCCATGCTTCCATGCCCATGCATATGTTTCCGATCTATGATGGCAGAACTAAGAGAGATCCGTGGGGTAAGACATGGAAAAAATATCTACGCCGGAGATTATTTTTATTCCCCCAAAAGCCTTACGTACACGGCTTCCATGCGGCGGTTGATTTTGAACATCGCCGCCTCCATACCGAGCCGCTTCTCCCCCTACGACTGTCCTAATGCCCGCGTCACGTCGTGCCTCCTCGCCCCCTAGGGAGGCTCGACATTCACATGATTGGTCGATTGCTAGCGAGCGCAATGCCATGGCAATGCTTCCTCGCTGACCGCCGCCAGCTCCAAAACCCGCAACCCACCGTTGATCCGGCCGTATCCTCCTCGCCACCGCATGCTTCTGAAATACAAGCCCCACGCCCCAAGTAGGACGGTACTTAGCAATATATGGCCATGTAAAAACATATCGGACGGGTCGAGGGGGAGATCTTGGCGTCGGTAGCGTACACATATTATTTTGAAAAGCCTTCCGCACAAGGCTTTCCCGACAGCCGTTGATCGCGCGGATCGCGACCGTTCGCTCACCCCGCCTAGCCGCGTACCGCATCTTGCCTTACACGGTAAATGGGTTACCAACGCACACCACGTGGAGGTGGGGTGAATGCCGGTGGGTCTGAGAGCCCCCCCTCCCTCTCCCCCCGCCGCCTCTGCGCCGCAGGCGGGAGCCGACAGACACCGTAACAAAATAATTGTTTAATTGCACTCTTATTTTAACACTAAACACTTAAACACTTCTTCGAGTCCTACCTCCTTTCTTTCCGATCTAGTACGTCCTCGAACGGCGTCCCCCCTTCGGTGGTACGCCTCGTCAAGCCGGTCTTCGAGGAGCTCGTCGGTTGCGTTTTGCCTTTCCGCGGTAGGGCTAGCCAAGGGGCTTCCGCGGAAGCGGCTTGGGCGGCGTTGCTTTTATTTCCGCGCTTAGTTTTGCGCCCCATGGCTGATTTCACTTCCGCGGTGCATCTGCCCCCTGACCCAGTCGCTGATTACCGTGACAACCGCTTAGCCCATTGGGCGTCATGAGATCTCGATACATTGTTTTCCGCCG